>OU015494.1:65545069-65645069 GCA_907164885.2 Dolomedes plantarius | reverse complement strand
TAAATAACAAATAGACGCAGACGTAATTGTGTTTTAGAAGAGGAGTGAATTGGTCGTGTCGACTTTATCTCCTGTAAGCAAGATATATGTAATCAAGGTGTGAGTGCTCAGTAGTTAAAATTTTAAGTAATGAATTAAAATATTAAGGTAAGAATAACGCGGGTAAAGGGAGAAAAAAATAATAGTAAAGTTAAATTAAAACAAAAAAGTTAATTTTAACAGAAAAAATATAGAGTTACAAGTTAAGAAAATTTAGAAGAAAAATTAGATAAGACTAATGATCCACGGAAAACAAAAAAGTAATAATATTAAGAGGCCCAGAAAAGCAGATATCATAAGAATACAAAAAATCTTTTTGTAAGTTTTTTAATCTTTTTGGATTTTTAAAGTTTTATGATTTTTTTTTTGTTGTTATTTTTAAAATTTAAGAATACGAGGTCAAAAGAACAGCAATTGGATAAAAAAAAAAGGCCTTCCCCAGGACCATACACTTCGTAACGAGATAAATGCGGAGTTCGAAGGTGGAAAGTTAAAAATAGCAATACAGTGAATTTGGAAAAGTCCGACACCGGCTGGGATCGAACCCATAACGTGATTTACAAGGAATGATGGTGTATGAGGATCACTTTCGCCGGGAAGACGGGTAAAAGCAGGGTGAAAATGTGGTCCCGTGTAAACGGACTTCGAAGGTTTTCCCTGTTAGCGGGTAAATCCCTTGTATTATTGTTGTCCATGTAAACGCAGCTATAGATTTAGAACAATCACTTGAATTACATTCAGATATAAATTCAGCATTTTTTGTAAGATCTTCAATGAAGAAATGAAAGTAGATAATCGACTCACCTTGATTTTGAAGTCTAGAGAAAAATTTATGTTGTTCTGTTAAAACGTTGGGTTTTGGTGATAAATGTTGTTTAAGTAATGACAAAAGTTCTTTGAATGTCTTTGTTGAGGGTAAATCAGGAGCAGTAAGACTTGAAAGGAGCTGGTATTGATGACAATTTATTAGAACAAGGACTTTTAATTCTTCAGTTTCCTTGTCATCGGTCGATAGTCCTTTTAACTTAAAATAACTTTCCAGTCTCTTGGTATACCAGTCAAAAGATTCTGATGTCTCATCATATTGGTCGAAAGTTAGATTTTGTATAGCGAGAACATCCTTGGCACTACGTTTCGATTCTGAAGTAACATTAAAATTTGTTACGAATTCATGAAGAGTCGCTATCAACTGGGTAAGTTCAGCCATTTCGTTTTATCCTCGTCGCCACTCTGTTAAATATTTGTTTGATATTGATATAATTATTTTGTTGAATCATTGAGGGGACGAATGACAAACATTATCAACTATACGTTTTATTGAAGGACATCAACAACAGGAACAGAAGAACACAAAAGTGGGTAGAAGTGGAAGTAGAAAATAGTAGTAGTGAAAGTAACAGTAGTTAATTTTTCGAAAATCTTGTTTGTCTTGGTGACCATTTGGTGCCCCTCCGCGAACGCGCCCGGGGCATGATAGACCCCCTTGCCCCTTGTACAGAGATCAGAATTTCATTTGGGAATTTTGCATCTGGAGAAGGGACTCGCTCTTCCCAGAACTAGCAAGTTATCGCCACTAAATATTTTTCTACACACAGAGGGAATTATCCGAGTTGGAGGTAGGTTAAAAAATTCAAATCTAAATGCGAATCAAAAGTACCCAATTCTCCTACCGAAAAATCATCATCTTACGAAGATACTTGTGGTGTATTACCATGAAGTTAATTTGCACAGTGGAACCCAACTTACTCTGTGCAGCATCCGCCAGAAATTCTGGATTCCATTCGGTAGAAAGATAGTCGGTAGATTTTTATCCAAGTGCCTAACCTGCTTCCGTCTCAAAGCACAGTCTTGTAGACAAATAATGGGTAACATTCCTGCTAGCAGATTCAGTGCT
The DNA here is from genome assembly GCA_907164885.2 of Dolomedes plantarius. NCBI lineage: Eukaryota > Metazoa > Arthropoda > Arachnida > Araneae > Dolomedidae > Dolomedes > Dolomedes plantarius. Next base: position 65,643,136 of record OU015494.1, on the reverse strand, counting down.
GGCAGAGCCTTTCTCAACGTTGGTCTCGACTTCGGCAGACCATTCATGACGAAACCCAATGTGCCTCGAAGCAAAGTTAAATTGAAATCGTACATTGCTCTTTTTATTTGCTTCGCAATCAAGGCTGTGTATCTCGAGGTCGTTTCAGACCTTTCGCAGGATTCCTTTCTATCAGCTTTTCGACGCTTCATATCAAGACGAGGGGTGCCAGTTAACATATTCTCCGACAACGCAACCAACTTCAAAGGGGCATCTTCATATCTGCATGAGCAATGGAAACTTATGAAGTCTAAGGAAGTTCAAAACTTTGCAACTCAAAATTCTATAACGTGACATTTTATACCTCCTTTAGCACCACATTTTGGTGGACTTTGGGAGAGCAGAATTAAATATACCAAACAACATTTAATTAAAGTAGTGAAGTCATCAGTCTTGAACTTTGAGGAGCTTTCTACGTTGGTAACACAGATTGAGGCATGCCTCAACTCTCGACTACTGACGCCACTGTCTTCGGATCCTCAGGACTTAGAGCCTGTTACGCCTTGACATTTCTTGATCGGTGTTCCCATAAATTCATTTCCAGAAACAGTTCCATGCCAATCCATGTGCCTAAAGAAGAGATGGCACTTAATTCAACATCTCCGAAATCGGTTCTGGAAAAGCTGGCACCAAGAATACTTAAGTTATCTTCAACAGAGTTGTAGGTGGTTCAAGACGAGTCCGAATCTCCAAATCAATGATTTAGTCCTCCTGCAGGAGGAGAATCTCCCTCCTATGAAATGGAGTGTCGGAAGGATCCAACAGGTATTTCCTGGAAACGATGGTGTCGTCAGAGTGGTCGAAGTAAAGACCACCAAAGGACTGTTCAAGTGTTCTATTACCAAGTGCTGTGCTCTTCCTAAAGAGTACTGGACTCATAGTCCAGGGGGGAGAATGTTGCGCCGTCAAGAAGTTAAAAAAATTAACGCCAGATGACATCACAGCACGGCCCACATCCGTGAGAAACCGAACAAACTTTAGCTTGTTGATGGGCGTGGTTAAATGCGCGGCAGACAGACGCTACGAGAATAGACGCTGTTAAAATCGAATCGATGTTAAGATGCTTTGTTGACATCATAATCCTGTTTATTGTATTAAAATTCAATTCGAAACATCAAGTCAAATAAATCTAAGTAAAAATGCATTTGTCTTAATCGTCAATGAGTCTGCAATTAATCAATTTTACTTCACACCAAAGCAGGCGAAAGGTAAGCCAATTCTAATATCATGACACTTATCGCTCTAAACAGATTTTTAATGTCAAAATTGTTTCGCGGATCCCCAGGGGTCCGCAGACCACAGTTTTAGAATCTATGCTCCAGTGGATTCCAGCACATGTCGATATTGAAGGAAATGCATGTGTTGATCAGCTTAATAAGCTCCCATATTTTAACCCCTACAAATGACAATGTTGAAGCCAAAGTAGACTCTTTCATTCCACAGGAAATCTCTAACCCCAGACTTTAATTGCAGGACAGAAATCGTTTCAACAATAACTTGACCACTGGTTCTCAACGGGGGCGGTGAACTTGTCCCCAGTGAGGGGCGGAGGGGCGGTGAACTTGTTTAGGGGGGCGATGGGTATGTTTTGGGTGGTAGGGGGGCGAATAGCATGTTTTAGCCTTCGAACTTTAAACATCCCTCAAAAATTTATTAAATTGATTATCCGGTTTACACCATTTGTACCACCAACAAAACGAACTTATGCGACGGCTCACCCTCACGCAATTCTAATGGTGAGACGAATTTGTATTCTATGTAGGATGACCTTGAAGAACTCTACACTAGGATTCTTCTCTGATCCCAACCAGCACAGCATATGCGTCAGCTGTTTTCACGCTCATCGCATCGCATGCGTTGAGCGTTCTAGTATGCGTCTAACTAGCATTTCACTATGAATGTTTCATTTGACCCGTGTTTCTTCTGTTGCTTTTCGTTTGCTTTATTTCTGTTTTTCCCTCAGTTTCGATATACTTTCATTGTTTATTTGTCCACTCGGCTAGGTAAGTGCGCTTATTAGTTCTTTATCGTGATCATGAATTAATAATTTTGAGAAATAGCTATCTTTCCCTCATCATATTTTGTTGCCGCCAACGATGTCGGTTAATAAAAAGAAGTGTCGTCAATAAAATTGTACGTACTTGAAGTTCAGATTTGTTCCTTCGCCGTCGAACTCGCAACTACCCTACCCATGTGTTTACTTTGTAACAAAGTGTTATCTAATGAGGCAATGAAACCATCTCGTTTGCAGGATCATCTGTAAAAAATTCATCCTGACAAACAAAATTTGTCGTTTTTTACGAACATCAGGGACAAGTTTCTGAAGGCACCGTCTATCTCAGGCTTACTAGCAACCTCATCAAAAAAATGCGACGATGGTTTGATAGCCTCTTATAATACGAGTATATCAAAATTAATTGTTAAATTGGGGAAAACTCATACCATCAGCGAAGAGTTGATACTGCCGGCTGTCAAGGAAGATTTAGAAACGGTTTTGCCCCATCCATCCACATCCAATGTTATAAAAAATGTCCCATTAAGCAATGATACAGTGCGACGACGAATTGATGAGATGGCTGAAGATATTGAAGCTTCCTTATGCAATTTTTTGATACACACACCGAATTTTCTCTTCAAGTTGATGAATCAACCTTGCCAAGTACTTATGAGGCTTTACTTTTAGCGTACGTCCGGTTTGTGAAGGAAGAAAAAATTATTCAAGAGATGTTTTTTGCAAGAAGCTTGATTTCAGATAATAAAGGTGAATCTATTTTTAATACTGTCAAAGATTATTTTAAAGAGAAAATATTTCTCTTGCGAACATTATGTCTGTTGCCACCGATGGAGCTCCTGCAATGGTGGGTCGTCATCGTGGGTTCATCGCCCTTTTGAAGAAAGAGGTACCAGGTATTTTAGTCTGTTCACTACGTCTGTTCACTACGTGATTCATAGACAGCATTTAGTTGAAAAAACCTCAGCGACCGTTTGCATCAGTCATTACAATATGTCATCTCTGCTATGAACAAAATTCGCAGTAATGCTCTCAACGATCGATTATTCGGGCAGCTGTGTAAGGACAACGATGAAGAATTCAATCGCTTGCTTCTACACACCGAGGTTCGCTGGCTCTCCAAAGGCGCCTGCCTCAATAGGTTCTGGAATCTTTTCGACTCTGTAATTGAGTTCCTCGAAGAGAAAGGTGTAGCTCTGAGAGATAGATTGCTACAATTTAAGATTCATGTTGCTTACATGACCGATTTATTTGCAAAATTTAATGGAATAAATTTGCAGCTTCAAGGCGAAGAGCTCAATTTAATCACAACAAAATCTGTTATTTCTGCCTTCCTAAAAAAACTCACTTTGTGGAAGCAGAATTTTGGTCGCAACGAGTTCAGCCAGTTTCCAATCTTGTCGGATCTGCAAAAGAGCAATGAAATTCCCTTCGATGAAACACAAGTTTACTGTCAACACCTTGAGTCTTTGCACAAGGACTTTTCTGAGCGTTTTGAGGATATTTTGTCCCTGGAAGTCCCTCAATGGGTCATGAACTCTGTTATGAATATTGAGACAGCAGAGGTTCAGATTCAGGAGGAATTGGGCGAACTTTCAACAAATGAAAATTTGAAAGACAGCTTCCAGAATGGTTATCGTCTCACAGAATTTTGCCTTCAAAGTAACATCAGTCGCCTCTACCCAGGACTGTGGACTATAGTCAAAAAGTTTTTTATTGCCTTCCCTTCCTCGTACCTTGTCGAGCGAGAATTCAGTGCTGTGACTGGTCTAATTACAAAAAATAGAAGTCGACTCCAAACCGTGGAAAGAGGGGACTTGCGCCTTCATCTCTCTAAAAATATTATACTCTTTTAGTGTAATTTTTTTGCTGTTCTTTTTTAATTATCTAATTAAGAATAAATAATTTTTAAACATAAAAGAGCATTTAAGCTTCTTTTTCGCGTTACTTATTTTAATTTTAGTAAAAGGAATGTAATTACCTTCTAGGGCAAAATTATCGAGTTAAATCAAACAAATTTGGTGTGTAAATCTACTGAAAACAATTACTCAAAATTTTTGCTTTTTATAATTCTGTAACAACTCCCCCCCCTTCCCCATACTCTAAATCACAGGATTTCCCCAAAGGCGGGGGGGGGGGGGTGTTGAAAAAATTTTCTGCCTCTTAGGGGGGGGGGGCGGCAGCTATAAAAAGGTTGAGAATCACTGAACTAGACTTTAACGAAAAAAGACAATCAACTGAAATAACTCAAGAATGCCTACAGGACCTGCAGAATCTGTCCTGACACGCAACTGTCCCCCAAATCAAACTTTCGAGTATCCACCTATTCTAACAGCAAAGAATAAACATCACATCCTTGTGTTGACGATGCCGACAAAGTTGCTCTATGCTTTCGGGCTTGATTCCAGATATTTTGACTCAACAATGCACATTTCATGTACACGAAAAAAAATTAATTCCCAATTTATCTGAAATACAGTAAAAGAGAACACCATGCCTCATAGTATACCAAGGTTAAGCAAACTGTAACTCGCGGTTACTACTAATACAAACCTTATATTACGTTAGCAAGAAGAATAATTTTACAAAAAAATCCTTATTCATAGGGGAAAAAATCATTTTAAAAGTCTTTCCGCAATGCAGGTGTAGAAAATAAATTAAAAAAGGAAGAAACAAGTTGGCTATTTTGCTTAATTTCTGTAAAATACCTTGAAGGCAATCTACAAAGCTAAGCAGTTTTAACCAGTCATTAAGGAGAGCAGTTTCGGCTTCTCCAAACTCTCTAATTATCGAAAAATATGAATAAACACACCAAAACTAGTGAAAAGCAGTATAAAGCTACATACCTTGTCCGTTCAGTTCAGTCAAACTTCTTTTGATAATTACCTTTTCAGGTTTGTTAGTAGCCGCAATAACATAAGTTCGTGGTAAAATGATTCAGAACATTTACCCGAAACGAAGTACAAGCCGACAAAGTTGTTTTAAACATGAAGGGAAAATGCGGGAGAGAAAAAGTGGTAGATTGGAACGTCATTATAAATTTAAAAAGTATATTTTATTTTGCATGATAAAACCCTTTTACATTCAAGAGGATAGAACTAACATGCAGCTTCAAAATAATATTATGTTAAAGTATGGCTTCATCCCCTTATTATTTATTTATTTATTTATTTTGTCCGCGCGGGCGTGTGTGTAGCTTTTCTGTAACTCCATGACTGAATTTCATATTTCTACAAAATTTCATAGTCCTTAGAAATATTACTATTATTGCGTAATGAAAGACCATCCTCCAACAAAAGCTTGTACATTCATTCTCCCACAAAAGCAGACCTTTCAAGGAGAAGAACGTAATTCTCTTTGAAAGGTCTGCAGATTTGACATGCCACCTTTCCACGTAGTCATGGTCGCTTTACAGTGGCTATTTCACACTGGGTAATTGAATCCAGAAACGTCGTGAAAAGACTTGAAGTCAAGTGTTTTATCCTCTTATTTATCACTGAGTTTAAAATAATATAAAAGAAGATATTACGTACGCATGAAGCGGTTACACTGAACAATTGAATTTTCTGACAGCATAGAGATACAAAGAATGCAGAAATTCAATTTCTGCATGAATGATAACTAGTGGAATGATAACTAGTTACTCAGACGAGCTAGAAAAATAAGTAGACGTCAATTTTAAAACATGATTGAAACTGCTCAAAACAAAATTAATCAAGGGTTATCTCAGTATCCATCTTTATTTTATGAAAATACTGTTTACAATAATTTTACGCAAATTATTGCTCATTATACAAAATATAACTCATTTTGATGGACAAACACGTTGAACTTGTCACTTTCCAATTGAGAAAAAGTGTAAATATGAAAAGAATAGTAAAATTTTTACCTTATGCATGAATCATTTTGAGGGTTAAAATTATTCGGTAGAAAAAATGACTTCGAATGGAAAAACCCTACAGTAAATATATATATATATACAGTGAAACTTCTGTAGCTATCCACCTCGCAAAACGGCCACTTTTTTTTTCTGAACTATGACTGGCCGCCATAGAGAAGTTTCACTGTACACACTTTTATTGTTCGGATGTATGTATGTCTAGAGCGGAAAATTTCTAAAATAACATTAGAATTTACTTACCTTTCACCTGTTTTGGTGTGAAAGAAATTGATTTCTCTCTCATAGAAGATTGAGACATATTGATTCTTTCGTGGGGTTTATTTGAATTTACATTACGAACTGGTTTGAAGACACAATATTCATGATTGCAATGTCAACAAAAGCATCTATACAACCGATCTACCGCGCAAGCGCGCATGAATGACGAAAAGTGATCATTGAAACTTGTATCTTTCCAGTTGCAAACTCGGTTCTTAAGTAGAAAACTGCAGCATAAGCCCATTAAGAAGCGTCACAGAAACCCACAAGCATAATACTTTTTGCTGGAGCATGTTGTGAAAGGTATCTTGGAATCTTTATTTCTGCTAGATGTTCCATCTGATTTCTGAACTGGATCCATGCTTCGGAAATGTGTTTCATTAGAGGATCATCCCACGATATACACTGCAGGCCACCCAAATTGCAACACCAAGAAAGACAAGAGATATCACAACAAAATTTATTTTGTAGATAACATGTTGACCAAGTATCAAATGATTAAATTTATAGACTTCTGTGAAGTGTGGTTCCTGCCAAAATCAGTAGCCAGAGTAGCCGCCATTGTTGGAGATCACCGCTGCCACACGCCTCGGCATTGATTCAAAGAGACTTTGGATGAGTTCTTGGGGTACAGCAGACCAAGCAGCTTCCACACGTTTCCAAAGTTGATCTGATGTGGCAGCTGGGGATGGAATCTGGGTCAATCGTAAAGAAACCATGGACCACGTGTTTTCTATCGGTGAAAGATCCGGAGAGCGAGGCGGCCAGGGAAGCAATTCAATCTGAGGCATAATTGATCGTTTTTTTTAAAAAACCACAAGAAAAACACAATTGCCGAACTTGAAATCGTCGAAATCTCCAAGCCTTAAATAGCGATTTGAAGTGGCGCCACAGGCGCACGTGATGTGCGTCTGCGCTGAAATTCTAATCATTTGCATATCTCACCTCCGCTAATGCATGTTGTAAATTTCATGTTATTTGCATGTTTCCTTCAGGGTGTTGCATTTACAGTGGCCAGCAGTGTATTTTCCTTCCAGAGATCCTGCATCAGGATCTTTAGTCGAATTGCCGTTAGTGATAAGAACCTCAGAGGGTCATAAATTCTGGCCATGGTGGATAAGAGTTGACGCTTTGTTGGCCTGTCTTCGGTTGATGGATTTATCTTGATTCGAAACGTATCATCCTTAGCGTCCCAGATGATGCCTAAGATTTGCAGCACTTGATCCTCTTCTATCTGTAGAGATGTCGAAGATCTTCGCAATTCAGGCGGTAACGACTCCAGCAGTGATGACTCGTTTGAAGCCCATTTTCGAATCGCGAATCCCCCTTTTTTCATGAGTTCAGTAACTTCAACTACTAATAGTTTCTAGGCTTTCTCTCGGGAACATGCTCCTGTTAGAAAATCATCTACATAAAAATCTTCTAAAACGACTTTGGATGCTTCTGGAAAATTCTTGGCTTCATCACTGACAAGTTGTTGAATTGTTGACAAGTTGTTAAATTGTTCGCCCCCGGAAATTCCAAGCGAGGAATTTTATAAAAGATACCGCCGGGAATAGAATCGGTTAGTTAGTAGTGACTTAGAGACGGGGGATGAATATACTCCGATAACGCGTATGCCGAGAGATGCCGGAAAGCTGAATGCTGCCGAATCGTCTGACCTGCCTCGTCGCATCCGAGAACCCACTCATTTAATGTTAAATTTTTATATCATGTATTATAACCAGAATGACTATCCAGAATGACTAACCAGAATGACTATCCAGAATGACTAAATACTAAAAGGCTGACAGTCTTTATTTAAGGCAAAGTCCTTACATGAGGGGACGTCGAATCCATTCGAAAAAACCCGAACGCGGTCGGTTCCATCTTTGCCGGATTACAGTATGTGACGAACCGTAGAATGTCAGATTAAAGAGTTTCTACTGTAGTATCTAATATTATGCAGTTCCAGTCGAACTGTGCGGCTGCTAACATCAGTTCCTGTGGCTTGGAACTCCTCTGAAACCAATGCTGATGCAGTGGACGAGAGATTCTTCTTTAAAAGTCCTCATGAAGTATCTTTTGCCTAGCGGAACTTCTCGGTCGGTGCTTCGCTCCATTAGCGCCGTCGAATGACACCTGTCATAGTTTATTTCGGGATACCCAGAAATTGTACGAAAAGACTGTTTGCTTAGATAGAATGTTATGACCATGCCTCTAAATAAATATGTTCCGCTTTAAGCGTCACAGCAGATTGCAATGAAGTTTAAAATATCGTAACCGATCACTTACTTCTACATGATATGCTACCCAATACGCACTGCGCACTTTAACTGACATGCTAGTTTTTCTATATTTGCTCATGTTCGGTTAGGTGTCCGATTACGTTAAGCAATGTAGCGCGCGCGTGTATGTATGCATGCATGTATGTATGTGTGTGTGTGTGTGTGTGTGTGTGTGTGTTGGTTGGTTGGAGTGTGTATGTATATATATATATGTGATGATATCGGCTAACGCGCACGGTAAACTTTAACTTAAATTATGTAGAGGAGATGAAACACACACATGTTGTAGACGTAGCCAGAGGGTCAGGAGATGAAGACCATTTCACGAGAGCCATTGACACATCGGGAAGGAAAACCACACTCTGCAGAGGCATTGGAAGGATGCACACAACAAATATGCGACGGATATTAATTTATTCCGGATTCTAATGTAGACAAACATTATTCAGAAAAACACAGGTATCTTGACAACTTGAAACAAACAATTGCAACGCCACCGGTCCCTGCCGGGCGCATTCAGAACGCAGATTTTAAAATCATATTGGACAGCAGCGGAGCAGCGCGTAAACAGAACAAGACATCGACAGACAGTAAAAAGCACGCCTTAAACTTTTACAGAAGGTTATAAAGTGTAGGGGTACTGACAGCGGGGAAATCATTTTATTGGCTAAAATTGAGCATATGACTTGATTACATAAGGACCGAAAAGCGCTCCGAGGCGAAAACATCGCGTGGTGCTGAATCATGTTTACAACTACCTTTAACGCGCGTGCACTAGGGGGTAATCTGGATGGTTAGTTGGTCAATTCCTAGGTCACAATTAGAAGAAAGAAACTGTACTTTATTGAGAAGAAACAAGGATAATTTAGAATATGCGATATATAATGGTAGGCCGTTATTATCACAATATCCCCCCCTTCAAGAAAAAAACTTGCGAGCGGGGCCGGGCCCTAGCTCCTCGAGCAAGGCTTCCCTTCAGGTGAGAACATTTTACTAAATTTAGAAAAGAAGGTTACAAGTTAAAGGGATGAGTTTATCAAAATCTTGACCTCGCTGTCCGCATACTGTCCTTGGAGCCTTACTTTACATATACAATAAACACCATTACTCGAAAAACACATCATATAAATTGAGACATAGCTGCTAATACTGTTAATCAATACACAAAATTTAACAAAAAAACACAACATATCAATATTTCTCTTAAAAGTCTTTGGAATATCCATATTACACATGAAGCTTCAAAGTTTCAGAACATGAAAAACCCATAAAATATTTCCAACTGTAAAGTAATATGAAGAACTGGAATACAAAAATAGAATACCTGATATACAACTAATTCAATATTTTGAAGTGGTAATAATAATACTTCAATATTCAAATTCAAATAACTCTCAAAATGGTAATACAAAATATAATATGTTAATATGAAATACAATATATTAATACGCAAGTTTAATATAGGTATTATAAAAAGTGTAGCTTTATTCAAATATGTAATATTCCTACGCAAAATATAGACGAAATTTTTTTCTATATTGGCGAGGTTCTCTTACACTCAACCGAGACTTTTTCATATTTAAATTAATGGGACGACAGGAAAGTGCTTAGAGAAGGAGAGAATTACGAAAGATTAAAGTATTAGGGTCGACTCATTCATGGTATAATTTAAATTCGGCAGGTGGATTGTAATATCTCAACTTGGATGCATGTACAATTTCAGTAGACCTGTTATTATGTTGATTTGGTTTATCTATTTCATAAGTCACTTCAGAACACTGTTTTAAAATTTTGTAAGGGCCAGAATAAGAGGCTGAAAGTTTACGGGTATTTGGATATGAAAATTCTTCTAAGATTACAGCATCACCAGGTTTAAATTTAGAGGGTACAAAGCGAGCATCATACCTAATTTTGTTTTTATTATGATAATCTATTGTCCTTTGTTTTGCTAGTTTTCGAGCTTCATCCACTGGAGGGTAATTAGTTTGATTTATAGGGAATTCATAAGGCTGCTTGCCCAGCATTAAGTATGCAGGGGTAAATTTTGTAACTGAATGGGGACTATTGTTATATTCGGTAATGACTTGTTCCAACAAAAGTATCCAAGGAACTTTAGTGGACGAAGAATTGACTTTACATTTTAGCCTACTTACTATTGATTGATTCACTCGCTCCACTTTACCGTTGGTCTGAGGATGATGTGCTGAAGTTAAAAGCTGTTTCACATTATAATTTTGAAGAAATCTCCTGAATCGTGATGAAGTAAAGGCTGCATTCCTATCCGTTAGAATTTTTTCTGGTACCTGAACTTTGAATATTTGCTTAAGGCAATTGGCATACGTTTCCGTGGTGACACTTTTAGAGAGAAATACCCACACATATCTTGTTGCATGGTCTATGGCAGTGGTCGGCAAACCGTGGCTCGCGAGCCACATGTGGCTCTTTGGCCCCTTCAGTGTGGCTCTTCCACAAAATACCACGTGTGATTGAAACTTCGTGATGACAGGTTTTCTCATTTCTGTTTTTACATACTTAGTTGGTATTTATGGACATTTAACTTTAGGCAAGTGCTGTGAGTAAAAACTAGAATTGTAGTTAAAATCCGTACCCCTGCGGTTGGCAATTCCACCTGCCTCTGTCCGAAGCACTTTGCCTTCCCTCCAAGGTACCCCTACCAGCGACACTTTCCCCTCCACTCGCTGTCGTTCGGCTTTGTCACTGGATAAGCAGCTCGGGAGGAGGCCGTGACCTTCGAAATCCGAAAATATTCAATACCAAAGGTGACGGAGAGACGAGCGCGATTCATGCAGCCAGTTGAGCGAGCCAGCAGTCAGTAGTCTCATTGTGCACAGGCCCCAACGGACTCACCAACGTGGGACAGCATCCCCCCTCCCCGTTTGTTTTTAGATGTGTGGGAAGCAATAACCACCCACTCTTCTCACTCCACATTTACACAGTCGTGAACGAGGAGGGTCGAATAGCGGGGAAGAGTGAAAAATGGGTGTGTAAATGGAACCCTTGCAGATAACCCCGCTATTCTCCTCCCCAATCGTGGCGATCGCTTCGGGAGCGGTTTTTCAAGCCCGAGTCAAAAGGACGAGTTCAACGTCTCCCCCACGTTGGGGGGAAACCACGTTGGAGAGCAGTTTATCTGGCCCGAGTCTATGGCGACGGGGAGGGGGTCAAAGGTCAAAGGGGTGAATGGCGTCGGAAAGTTGCGAGAGGCGGGAATGTGAGAACGGTCATTCGGGTCGATTAGTCACGCTCCTGGAGCGTGAGTGATGTTTCGCGAATGGACGAGGGGTAGCTGATTCGTGGCTGTGTAAATGCAGGGTAAGATAAGGGCCTTCCTTTCGACCTCTTCTACTTGACCAACTGCACCACAGAGTGTCCAAGCATGGGGAACGAGAGAGAAAATGAGAGGGGGTTGGCTTGCGACAATCTGAGCCCCCAGAATCGGTGTGTGGGAGGACAAAGGAAGATGACCCAGAGTAGAGAGAGAGTTCATGACGAAAGAGAACAGTCTCTCCAGAAAGCAATCTGATCGGTTGATTTTTGCTGTTATATTTTTAAGTTCGATTCCGGTACGGGCAAACTGTCCGGGTGAAATTTTGAGCAAAAACCGAAGGAGAGTTAGATCTCTCAGTGAAAGACCGTGTATGGTCTTAGTTAAGCAATTATCTCGATAAATTATTACTATTATTAACTAATTTCGCTTAAATAGCCGTTTATTAGCGAGTTTTCGCCGAAAAGTAGTAAAAAAATTATTTTCGCATTTATTCGCTCATATCGGCAAATTTCGCATTTATTCGCACCTGTTTCGTAAATACGAAAATCACGTATCCCTAGTTAACAGTTGCAATACAAATCTTTATTTGCATAAAAAAAATCTATGAAAAGGACTTATAATAGTGGCTCCGCAAAAAGGCAGGAAAAAAGGAGGAAATATGCTGAAGCAAAAGAGGGTTCTTTTTGTATGTCTTCCTGGCTAACTCAGCAACCCACCGAAGATACAGAATGCATTACAGAAGAAACAAGAGGTGAGAAAGAATTTTTTTTTTAATGTAGGGCTACAGGTACCTTAGTTTAGATAGTAATTTAAAGTAACCGGTGTTAAATTTATATTTATAATTTAATACTTATGGTGATTAAAAATAAATAAATAAATAAACCTAATTCAATGATGTCTCCTAAAGTGCGATGTTTTTATAACTCGCACTTTAACGCGATTTCCATAAAATGCGGAGCGGAAATTGTGACAGCTGTCCTATAACGTGGTCTCCTTATAACGCGTTTTTCGTACAAGAACATTCCAACAACACAAATGTCTTGAAAAATTTATCTATGGCAGCACTTATTTGATGAGTTAAATTTTCGTAGTTGACATTTATTTTGTATTCCAGTTATCAGGGAATTTCCCTCAAAATGAGCAAACAATAAAGCATTACTCTCTTTTAATTTATTCTAAGATTGTCTTTAAATGTGTTCAGACGTATGTGTAATAAAGTTCTTTTGACTTGCTTAATTTACGTTATTTTAATCGTATAACATTAGAGAACATCTACGTAAAATTTTTTATTTGCGTAATACAAGTTCTAACTTTTTCAAACTGGTACTAACTTGATCTTACTTGTTCTAACACGCATCGTCATGGTCGGTCATGCTTGAACGCGTTCAAAGTAGCGTTAATCTCGTTTATTAATTATAATTACAATTTATTTATTTCCGAGATTCTATATAACGTGGTACGAATTTATATAATTTGTATCAATTCTGAGTTTCTTATAACGCGGTTTCCATATAGCGCAGCAGTAGTTTCCATATAACGCGGTATAAATTTATCTGATTTATCTTATTTCTGTGTTTCTGATAACACGGTTTCCATAGAACGTATTTCCTGATTTGAATTAATTCTGAGTTTCTTATAATACGGTTTCCATATAACACAGTACGAATTAATCGCGTTATAGGAGAATTAAGTGTAGACTGGTGGTAGTCAATCTGGTCCCTACCGCCCACTAGTGGGCCATAAAGTTACCTATATTTTTCCAACAAGCTGTAAATCCTACAGGTATTTTAGCCATCACTTTGAGAATTGTAAATATTTTGTGTTGGTAGCTTTATTATTATTGCCGTTTTGGAAGTAAGAAAATATGTTGTGATTATTCATTGGGGTTAAAAATATATAAAATAATATAAATTTGTAAATTTAATAAGTAACGCTATTCTATCTACGGCAGTTATAAAATGAAACATTTTCTAGGTGCCCTGTTTGACATGGCTACAAAGAAGAAACATAGAAAAACGGAAGACGGAAACCGTGAATTTAGAGTTGAATGGACCGAGACTTTCGCGTTTATTCAAAACTTAAATGGCCTTCCGACCTGTCTTTTTTGTAAGGAAAAATTGACTCATAACAAAAAATCAAATTTAGAGAGAAACTTTATGACTAAACACGTGTCATTTAATCATAAATACTAGTCGCTGCGCGACTAGTACGGTCGATTTTAGTTTTATATTTTCTTTTGCAAAACAACTCAACTGAAAGTAACATATGTAAGGAATGTTATCATTACCTGTCATCATAAACATACGTTGTTATACGGGTGTTCTTCATAAAGCTGATTCTAAAACATCTTCATTAAAAAATGCGATTTTAGATTACTTCAGAACAGAGTTAAAGATTAGACTGAGAAACCCAACACCAGTGATTTTAAAAATTACATATCCCTCTCTGTATGTACTATTTTTCAAAATTAAGATATCTCCACTTTATCATTACATCAAATAAGAAATTGTTGGGGAAAATTTTTTCACTTAAAAAAATGGAGTAAAAATTCAGCAATTACTAAAATATAGTGTGGATTGCATCACTCTCTGTATTTACTATTGTTCACAATTTAGATATCAACACTTAATCATATCAAATAATAAATTGTTGGGAAAATTTCTTCAATTATAAAATGGAGTAAAAATTTTGCAAGTACTGAAAAAAATGTAGAAAATTTAACTATTACTGGCTATCGGTTGCTATGCCGGCGTCGGTTAAGCCTAACCTCGTGATTATTTATGCTCTCTCTCTTTCATACGCCTCTTTCTCAATGAATTATTTCTTCGCTTCTTTCTTGAGACTGTTCCCAATTTTCACTTGATCGGGCAGCTCGCTTTCGAGCATTCCTGATTTCAGTGCATAAATCCATGTTGACACATGGTTGCAAAATCATGACGGCCGCTAATGTTTACATCTGGTAGTTGCAGCCGTTGCCATTCGGAGTGTAGAAATATCGTCGATTTTTGTGCCGCATACCTACGCGTTTTATATACATACCAGCATGGTCGCTTTTAGTTTTATATTTTCTTTTGCAAAACAACGTAACTGAAAGTAACATATGTAAGGAATGTTACCATTACCTGTTATCATAAATAAACGTTAAGGGGCATTCTCTATAAGGCTGATTCTAGAACATCGTGATCAAAAATGTGAATTTCCATTACCTCAGAACAGAGTTAAAGATAAGACTGAGAAACCCAACATCAATGATTATAAAAATTACACCCCTCTTTGTATGTACTATTTTTCAAAATTAAGATATCTATACTTTATCATTACAACAAATAAGAAATTGTTGGGGGAAAATTTTAAATATAGTGTTGATTACATCACTCTCTGTATGCATTACAGTTCACAATTCAGATATCTACACTTAATCATATCAAATAATAAATTGTTGAGAAAATTTCTTCACTTATAAAATGGAGTAAAAATTGAGAGTGAACTATTACTGGTTGTTGATTGCTATACCGGTGACGGTTAAGCTTAACCTCGCGATTATTTATGCTCTCTCTTTCACGCCTCTCTCTTAATGAATTATTTCTTCGCTTTCTTTCTTGAGACTGTTCCCAATTTTCACTTGATCGTGCAGCGCGCTTTCGAACATTCCTGATTTCAGTGCTTAAATCCACGTTGACACGCGGTTGCAAATTGCGGACGGCCGCTAATGTTTACATCTGGTAGTGGCAGCCGTTGCCATTCGGAGTGTAGAAATATCGTAGATTTTTGTGCCGCATACCTACGCGTTTTATATATATAGATTCTGTTGGTGATGCAAGGAAGAAAGCAGTTGAGGAACTTCAGAAGAGTCAAGAAAAATCAAATTCTGTATTTAATTACTGGATGCAATCTTTCAACAATGTTAATATTGCAAGTTTTGTGGTTAGTCAAGAGATTGCTAAGAGAGGAAAACCATACACAGACGGCGAATACATAAAAAGTTGTTTTATAAATGCATCCGAAGAGCTATTCCGGGATTTTAAGAACAAAGAAGATATTCTAAAAAAATTAAAGAGTTACCATTGTCTGCTAAAACAGTGAAAGATAGAACAGGCAAAATATCTTTGAATATAACCAAAAAGCAAGTCGAAGATCTTAAATTGGTTTCAGCTTTATCAATAGCAGTTGACGAGTCTTGTGACATAAATGATACAGCGCAAGTTTCACTTTTTGTACTATTCATTTCATCTACAGGTCCTAAAGAAAAACTTTTAGGATTATTGCCACTCAAAGGTCAAACACGTGGAGAAGATATAGCAAATGCTGTAATTCAGTGCATTGAAAAACATCATATTCCACTAGATAAAATTGTCTCAATTTCAACAGACGGGGCGAAAAGTATGACAGGTTTGTAACGGGTAACAAAGTAAACGGGTTTGTTGCTATTTTGAAAGAAAAATTTAATCACGAGATACTTACATATCATTGCATCATTCATCAAGAAGCGCTTTGTGCGCAGATATTTCCAGAATAAATTTGCAAAGTTATGGAACTGGTGATTAAGATTATCAACTCCGTTATAGCTAAAGCTCTTGATCATCGCCAATTTAAAGAATTATTAGTTGAAATGGAGAGCGAGTGCGCAGATCTTCTGCTGCATAACAAGGTACGTTGGTTATCAAGAGGACACGTTTTGAAAAGTGTAGGGTTCGCGTGTTGCTCAGATGCAAATTTCTGGTAGCTGCGCAGTGCAGGCCAGTCGAAGTGAGTTCGGAGCAGGTGTCTGGGCTATTTAAGTGACACACGCTGCGTTGGCAAGAGCCCAAGAAGGGAGTGTAGATTTGTACGGTAGTACGTTACGCCATTAGTACAGATACGAAAGAATCGAGAAAAGTTAGATTGAAGGTGATAGCGGTATTTAACTGATAGAGCACGTATTAGTATTTAGCCTAGGTGGCTGCACGATTTCCATAGTTAGTTCAGAGCCCGATGGTTACGGGTATTGTTAGGGAACGTATATTCTGCCTGAAAGGGTTCATTACGACTTTAAAGTTCAGTTTCTTAGTACCGCAAGTTGCGGTACTGTTGTGTTATTATTTGAAGCCCCAATTCGGTCTATGTTAGTCTACCTCTACGTAGAATAAAAAAGGAATTATTTATGTTTATGCCTCTTACTTTATAGTGTGCCTGAACCGTTAGAGGGTTGCAGGGTAAATTAGAAATAGAACCACATAAACGTTTCGCTTCTTTAAAAACAGAAATTCAAGCATTTCTCCTTGAGACAGGTGTTCACTATCCAGAACTAACGGACGGTCAGTGGATCCAAAAATTTTATTTCATGGTAGACGTTACGTCTCATCAGCTAAATCGTAAACTACAGGGGAAAGGAAACAATTTTTTTCGATATTAGAAGAAGTTATTTCATTCGAAAACAAATTATCTCTTTTGCTCAAGATTTTGAAAGACAAACTTTGATTCGCTTTCCGAGCCTGTTGAAACATCGACAAGAAAATAATTCTGATATTGACATTTGCTATTTCAAAACAACACTTTTAAATATGAGGGAAGCTTTTCTCAACAGGTTTCAGGAAGTGAGAAACAGCAAAGCGACGTTAGCCTTTGTTAAAAAACCTCTTAATGCTACTGTAACAAAATTAATTTTTTCTCCCTTTAATATTGACATTGGCAACTTTGAAATGCAGCTGCTGGATTTAAAAAACAAAGAATTGCGGAGCTCGAAATTTAAACGTCTTTGTGCTGATCTCGAAATATTGAATAAAAACGAATGTGAACTTAGTTCACAGCACAAGTGGTCTGCTTTGAAAGTCCTGGAGAATGAAGATATGTTGATTTTTAACACCTGGAAAAGTATTCCTGACTCATATAATCAGCTGAAAAAACTAGCGTTTGCTGTTCTTTCCTTATTCGGGTCTACATATTCATGCGAACAATCATTTTCAAGCATGAACCTTATCAAGAATAAATTGAGAAGTCGTCTTATTGAGATGGTTTGGACATACAGAGAGGATGAACGAAAGGAGATAGACCAAATAAGTATACAAGACGAGTGAGGATGGGAGAGTTGGAAGGGGTCGACCTCAGCGAACGTACCTCAATTAGGTTGACGACGTTTTTAGCAGAGGTCAGCTTAGGGGTATCCTAATAAACAATGTACCAACCTATACAGTTCAAGTTTTAAAAATGTGGCTCTCAAAGGGAATTTCAATCGTTGTACTGTTGATATTTGGCTCTGTTGACTAATGAGTTTGCCGACCACTGCTCTAGCCTATATGGGCATGGTCAGGAATACTTCCGGCCAAGGGGCATGCGCAACAACAACAAACTAATGTTCATCTAATGCATATGCCTACTGTTCACAGCAGATAAAATATGAAAGTGCGTCTTTTAAGAACTATAAATAAAAAACAAATTTTAATGGTACACATTTAAAGCTATGAATTGAGATTTGATAATCTGACTTTTCACTGCTAGAATGGAAAAGACTTGACTCTTCCGAAAATCGAAATTAAACTTTTGAAAATATGAATTCCAGTCACATTTTTGGAACATATATTGAGAGATACTTATATTTCCTTACTTTACCCATATACTGAATTGCATCACTCTACCTCTGTTGCAACTTCAAATTTATGATCTCTAGATGGCGCTGCAATGCACTCTCTCCCATGTACGTAACTATTTTGTTTTGAAGAGCAGAGTAAGCGAGACTGGGATGAGCTACGGAGCTCCACTTTTCGAATCCCAGAATATAAGATTATAAGATTTATTGACCGTAGCATAGAAAATAAATGTAATTTAGTGTAGAGTGTGCTGCTTCATTTACAACCCTGGATCGGACAGTAGTATTGCCACAACCTCCAGTGTGGGAGAGATATTGGATAGCTACGAAACTTTAGGGATGTTCACGGACGTTTTAGTTCTCTTTTGTTTGTTTGTTCTTGTTTATATTTTTATATAGTCTTGTAACACACCATTGAAAATAATAAAATTAACTTATTTTTCTCTATGAACGGCTGATGATTCACGAATAATAACATTCAGAGTTGCATGTTTACTTGAACAACCAACATTCTGTAGAACGTAAGAAACTGAATAGGTACAACGTTAAATTAATAAAATTTACTGGTTTATAAAATCCTAATTAGCTTCATTTAGACAGCCTAAACTGAAACACCACTTACAACAGCTACATTATATATATATATATATATATATATATATATATATATATATATATATATATATATATATATATATATATATATATTGATACTTCTTGATTGCAATAAGTGATTTTAAGCTCATTTTTAGCAAAAGAATACTCATTAACTAAATTCACAAACTAGTACAAATAAAATACTTTTATTGAACATATATTATCCTTTTGCTTGTTACACAATGACATTGACAGAAAAAAATTTTTTATTTACTTCTTTCAGAACATAAAGTACCATTTGTGAATTTTGAAGGAGTACTAGGCAAAAAATTTTAAATAAAAATTTATGGTATCTGTACATATCTGACTAGATTTTAAAAAGAACACAACAGTCATCCTTAAACAATATAAATATGAACCTAGAAAATATATTAAATTTATATTTAATTTATAACAGCAGTCATTCAAGTGTGTAAACTTCTTTAAAAAAATAATAAATAAAATTGTAGTCTCATACATTTTAAAGCAATAATATATACATATACAAAATAGAAAACCCATGCATAGCAATATGTGAATAATACTAACATAATAAATAAAAAAATAATTTATAGCAGACAGCAAAATAGTGACTATAAATTTTTAACTTAATATTCTAGGAAAAAATAATTTTCTTTTAATGCAGAATTACATTATTTGGTCATAAATTATTCTCCGGATATTCAAAGTCAGAGAATGAATTAAAACAAAGTATAACAATATTCTGATTTTCAGTTCACACAGCATTTTTACATAATGGTGCATTGAAAAAAATATTTTTACTATGCAAAAATGGAAATGAAAAGTAAACTTCATTTTAACTTATACTTGAAAAAAAATGATTAATTCCTTTCACGGTCTTTAAATTCTTAGATTCAAATTTTAATAAAATAAAAATAGTCAAATAGTCAATACATTTTATATTTTTTATTGCTTGAGTGAAGCAAACAAAAAGGAGAGAGATAAAAAAGCAGATATAAGTCAGTGCACTTAAAAATGCATACTCAAACCATGAAAATTACCAGAAACGAAACCTTAAATACATTTATACAAATTTACATGATAGCTCTACTGCCTTCAAATTGATTAGTCCAATTGGTTTCAAAAATATAAAACAAAATAAAGTTCTCATGGAACACAATTTTTATCTTTTTATAATAGAAATAAGAAAAAATATATTTAACAGCATATTGAAATACAAATATCTGAAGAGTTACATCAAAAGCTTTAAAACAATGTTGCATTTTTAAAATAAAAGCAATTTTCATACAATGCTTCAAAACATGTCAAGTAAAAATATTTATAACTCACCTCTCAAATTATAAACACATAATTTACAGTAAATATCTTTACACATACTCTCCTAGAGCTGTTTTATTGGATAGAGATCAATGCTTGAACATGTGACACCTATGAAACTTTATTATACTGATTTTTTTCATTTAGTTTTCTATTGCATAGTGGTGCACAACTAACCAGTAAAGGACAGACCACAATGTGACAGAGAGAAATATTCAGTTAAGTATTAGAAAACTATACTGTAATTTAATTTTACATTACCTTATTTATTGCAAGAGTTAGCACTAACATCAATAATGAATGCATTTAAGCACCCTAAAACTCTTATTCTGATAACATAAAATACCTAGAAAACATTCCACATAACCTTTAAGAGATCTTTGTAAAATGCACAAGGTTCCATTATGCCACCCCCCCCCCCAAAAAAAAGTAAATAAATAAATAAATAAAAACACTTACTGATAATCTGCCTCAGTGCTAGCTAGTCTAAACACAATTTTGCTGTTTAATACAAGGTTCTAAAGTTGTCTTTAAACTGCAGTCCTAATTGTATAATAGTAACCATATTTTAACACAAAAAGCACTGAAGTAATTGGGAAAAAATAGTAGCACCTTACGTTCAGTGTGATCATGCATGATATATTAAAAAAAAAATTTAAAAATCTCTATACATCAAATTTACTTTTATGCCTCATTTAATATATATATATATATATATGCACAAATGGTCTGAATTGGCTAAAAGAAATTCATAAAAACCTTCAGCGAAGAACTCTATTTAGCATCAATATGAATCAACATAAATAGGTGGGAATAAAGCAAGATATAACTTTCAAGGTAGCAATGCATTTTTAAATCCCTTTGGTTAAAATTATATAAATAATTGTTCTTCTTAAACAAAATGTACACAAAATATGATGTGTGCAATAAATTTATGGGATCTTTAAATGTAACAACTTCAAATGTTGCACACAAAAAGGAAATGCCTTATATAACAGCAAAATTTGTAACTTAATATTCTAATAAAAAATGGAGTTCAAAATAAATATTTTTAAAATATAACTCAGTTTTACCTGTTGTGATATGTATGTTAATATATTCATAAATACATTTTTAGAGTAACTATATGTGCCATGTAGAAATATAATAAAATTTATAAAACAGTAATAACAAAATTAATTAATAATAGCAAACTAATTAATTAAAGTCTTATTTTTTTTGTAATCATAAATCTTCAACTTTAGGAGAATGAGTACACACATTTGTGGGTGAATATATATATATATATATATATACACACAAAATATTGCATAGCAGTATATTTTAAATAAATATATATTTATATATGAGTGTGCATGGGAGTATAAAACTCAGACAAGAAAATCTCACCAATTCAATGATTAAAAATATAAAAAGTTTAATTGACCTGGGATATAAGTATTGGGATAAAACTATGTAAGATAATTAAATATAGGAAGAAATTTAAAATGAATTTATAGTAAAGAGAATTTACTTCAATATATAAAATACTTAACGTGCTCAGACAGTAAAAGGGTAAAATTATAAAACTGATCAAAAATGCTAAAAACAAATTTCTCTATCTGTCAACATTGCTTATTGGAAATGAAACACACTGTTATCATTATACCATAAATACAGAAATTTGGCGTCTTCTCAATTACAGAAAAACACTTGCAAACTACACCGGTCATGACTTCTAACAAATAAAATGAAATCAGATTATAAAGCAAAAGTAAGATATTAGTTAATATTATAAAATTACCACTGTAAATATTTGATGGATATACCAGGCGATGATTTATATAATCTAATAATGCAATATGTAATATTTCAAAAATACAAACAAATTAAACCCTGAACACATTTATAAGAATCAACAATAAAAGCAAAGTTATTTACAGAAATTTACAGAGTCCAAAAACTGCTTCAATAATCAAATATCAATGATTTAGACTTCAATAAAACAACATATTTATTTACTTTTCCCTTTCTTTTAAAGTGTTAGCTACTACTTTACATCTCTGGACAGGATATTAACACTGATTGAACAGTTAATAATATAATTTCATTTCAGTATTCTAATTTTTTAAGTTCAAAATGCACATTGAAACAAGCAATTGATGTTAAATTTCACAATCATATGTATGGATTTATTTTCATATATTTCTAAATACAAGTTTATATATTATATCAAAAATTTCTTGCCAATGTGAATTATTTATAAAAAAATTTTGTCTTTCATTATGATCTTTTTGAGAAAATTTGAAGTTTACATAATTCTTTCTCCATATACTGGATGAATGCCATAAAAATTACTCTCATATAGCATTTATAACACATGCCAATGTTCACAATTTTATCACACAATTTTTTAAATCTTAGGAATCATATTATGAAAAATGTTGAAAACAAGAACAAACTGCCACAATAAATTTAAATATTTTATGATAAAGAAATTGGTGAACATATAAATACCATGTCCAAATTATGTTTTGCAAATGTCATCAACTAGAAAGAAATATTGAAAGGTCATGACATACAAATCAAGTTCACAATAAAAGGTGTAACATATTAAGTGAAACTCAAGGTGTAACCCATTAGGTGAAATGAAATGGTATAACATGATGTAAAAATCTATCTAAAAGATTAGTCATTCAACTGTAACATTCTTTCAAAATTTAACATATATAATAAATTGTAAAATTATTGCTTCATAATTTATTTGATTATAAAGTATAAAATAATCAAAATACAACAATACACAGATAATCATGAAATTTCATAATACATGATGAATAAAATATTAAGAATTGCAGAAATGACAATCATTGGATGTCGATGAAATGGACATATACATACTTTATCCCTGATAAGCAAATATATATATATATACATACATATGTATACATATATATATATATTTATATATATATATTATTTATATATTTAATTAATATATATATATATATATATATATATATATATATATATATATATATATATTATGTCATGTAATACCTCAAACTAATTAAACTAATTTTAAATTAGAGAGTTAAGAATACTTATTTCTTTATAAAGCTACAATCAGTTCCCTCAAAAAGAGAACACAGCTGTTAATTCACAAAGTTAATATTATTAACAGCACAAACAGCCTAAAACATAAGATCAAAACTCACTTGCTTTGAAGTTATTACTTAGCAATATCAAGTAACAAAGATAAGTGTTTGGAGGCAGGAAACATCCAGGGTATCATACAATCTTGGAAACTACCATATTGAAACCAGCAAAAATAATGAAACATATAAATAATAAAGAGTAGAATCATAATTCTAAGAAGAAATAATTTCATGTAAAATAACCCAGACAGCATAAACTTAGCAGCACAGTCACAGATTTATAGTGCTAATAGTGCATTTGAAGTTTCTTGGAAAGGAAAATGTCTAGCCATGTTTTAAAGTCTCAGAACACACATTGCATGAACCATTTCTGAAATGCATGGAACTCTTAAAGTCTTCCCAAAAGTCACAAAAGACATTAGTGGTAATGATAGCTAAAATGCACACACACATATAAATACATGCACATATACACCCAAGGCTTTAACACCTACTTAATTTAATACCATTTGTCTAAAAGAAATTTCTTGACTATTAAAAGCAATGGAAAGCAAAATGATAATGGAAGCAAGCCCACTGATATTCAAAAAGTTAAACTGTCTACCAGGTAAAACTAATGAAATGAAAATAAATGTATGAAAAACTTGATTATATAAAACTATTTATTAAATGAATATAACATATCAGTGACTGCACTGTGCTGTGCTTAGGCAACTCAAATAACAGATATTAATGTAACTAAGAATAAAGAAGATATAATGAAATTGCACAAACATCCTTACATACAATGCATTTTCTTTTGAGCAAGAACAAAAATGGAAGACAAAATATGCAAAATAATCAAGCCTAATTACATAATGTAAAACAAATTATACAACATAAGGAATTAAGAGCCTACGTTATTGTAGTACTTAAAAAAAACCAGGAAAGATAAGTGTAATAAGTAAATTTTAAGCAAGACTTCAGTTTAGTTAATGTTATATACATCATTTGTAAAATTAACAAAAATATTTCTAAGTCTTTACAAACAAAAAATTTCAAATATAAAAATAATATCTGATATGTAAAAATGACAAAAATAATGTAAAAAGAATCTATCTTAAAGCTAATCAACAGAAATCAATTTATAATGCCCATGTAATTTACTCACCAGGCAAAATATTAACATATTCTACAAATGTTTCTAAGTTACATTACAAGCATTTTACTGAAATGTAATAAATAAAAATTTCTATAATTTACATTAAGGCATAGTTTTCTTTGCATAGTGCTACTAATGTACTTTTTTATCAGACATATATACAATTGTGTGTTCCCATATATGTATGATGTATTGGGTTTACAGATGTACATGCATAGTCCATCTTGACTCAAAGTTTTACATTTTAATAATACTTAAAATTGAAAATGTAATGTCATCAAATTCAGCAAATATTATGATAAACTTTTACAGTGTTATTAGAATTCATTCATATGTTCACACAGTTCAATGCACATGTATTATACATTAAGGAATGAAACAATTATCATTTATATTCTCATCATTCTGTCATGTAGTAAGAAATTACAATTCATCGGACATCATTCAACACTAGGATACTTTATTTTCTGACACATTTTTTTTCTAAAATACAATACAAATTTAGGAAGTTAATGAAAGAATCCAGTTTTCAGCATCATTAATTGAAGGATAAAAAATTGTTTGTGTTTATAGCCTGTATTTAGAGTACTTCTTTACCATGGAGGAATACATACAACATATTAAATGTCAACAATAGAACCTCTAGATGAATATTTTACTTCATTTAGTAAATTTGAATTAATATTAGCTGAAGAAGATGAAATTTTTGGAAAAGCATTATCAGAGGCACGCTTAGATTTAACAACAGCTTCTTGAAGATTCTGGATAGTCTGATTTTGTAGCTCAATCTGAAATATAAAAAAACACTTAAATTATAAATTTAATATGCATGGCAAAAGATTTACAATTTTGATTACAAAAACAGCAAAATAAGTCATTAATTATTCAATATGTTCAGACAAAAAGTTTCAATTAAAATTACTTGAGGTCTATGTAATCATATGACATAATTCTAACTCAATTCCACCTCTTCTACATAATTATCAATTATATCTCCAGAATAGATTGTATGTGTATGAAGGTAAATATTGATAGCAAAAGACATCAGTTTTAAGTTATGATATGCCAATAACTGTCACATGTAAACAAATATACATATTGTCTGTCTTATTATGTCACAAATGACTAATTCTACACATGTTGAAATGAAACAATGCATTTAGAAAATAAGTGTTTTAGAAAGAAAAAAGATTTTCATGGTGGTTAAAAAAAACTGTATATTTAGCTACTTTAGTCTGGAATTAATTATAATGAAATTACAGAGCATTTATTACATGATAAAATAGTGTCATTAAGGACAACAACTGCTTTCAAAGGAAAAGTTTTGGGTGAGAATCTCTTAGATGTGGATAATTAAAGGGCATGTGTGTTAACAGAAAGGAATTGTTCAGAGTACAGGTAAAATAAAGTAGTTCAGAATGCAAATTTTAGACCTACCACACACACATACATGTATGTACATATGCCAAAACACATTCATCCATATAAATGCACACACATAAGAGGCCAAACATTTAGGAAATTCATGAGACCAAAAAAGAAATAGACTGTGGCGTAGAAAACGCTACCACGAAGCCGAAACGCTGCCGAAGAACACCTCGCCAAGAAGAAGCAGAAGGAGAATATGCAAATCTGCAAACTCGCCTGTTAACCTTCGGCCGACCTTCACCATAAAAGAGAGAGCAAGTGTGCAGGTGGAAGGATTACGCCTGATTGTAACCTACTGTGTACCGGTACGCAATCATGATCACCATGCCGTGTATATGCAACAATGTTTAAGCCAGGAGGCTTTATTTTTGTTACGTTGTGTTAACAAGTTGCTTAATACGTCGTTTTGTTAAGTTTTAATAAATTGTTAGTTTTTACACGACTGCATCTTATTTCATATGGAGTCAGTGCTGCAATTGAGCGGCACCTAATCCCAAAGTGGTGACTCGGTAAAGGACTTCTTTGAACGCCAGACGGATGCTGTTTCTATAATAATTTAACTGCCTTTGTGTATGGTATGTTGTTCACAATTTCTATTGCCTCTTCTGGTCAACGGTGGGGTGAGTAGACTTTCTTTTTGTATTCAGTGTTTTGTGCTTAGTATTAAAAAAAATGTCTCAGGATACAAAAGAAATTTCTAGAGTTGCGATTAGGGCACCTCCTTTTTGGGATCAGAATCCTAAGTTATGGTTTTTACAACTCGAATCCCAGTTTAAAATGTCGGGTATAACTGTTGATGACACCAAATTTCATGCAGTTGTATCGGTATTAGACGCTAAAGTCATGCTGTTGGTTTCTGATTTGATTGAATCCCCCCCCACCCCCTCAAGTAGACCTGTGTGATTCTTTAAAAAAAACAGTATTTTAGACCAATTTTCTAAATCAGATGGTACGCGTCTAAGATTGTTGCTACAGGATTTACAATTAGGGGATCGGAAATCCAGTCAGCTGTTACAGGAGATGCGCAATTTAGCAGCGGGTTGTTAGTAAAATAGACGCCTTCGTCACTCAACCGAAAAATCTTTTTTTTTCAATCAGCTTCTCGAATCGCAAGGCATAGCGGTCGCGAGACTATGACGTAGTTTTCATCCGTAGTTCGGAATAGAAGTTTCACGCATTTTTGCCGGAAGGCGGTGTCTTCGGCATATGCAAATACGCAGCCGTGATGTTTGTTGTCCAAACCAATCAGCAAGCACCTGTTAGAAGAAGAAGAATGCAGATCTTCGCCGAGAGAGGTATAAGAGGTACTGATCGGAGCGAAGCTCTAGCGGTCGTGCGGTTCTTCAGTTGGGCAGTTGAGCTCAATAGAGTGCGGGTAGTCTGGCTTTTGCCATGCGTGCAGCCGAGCCGATAGTTATGTAGCTCGTCTCTTCCTCATCCGTTTAGTTTTATTTAGGGTGATAGTAGTATCGCTTGTAGTTAGGCAACATGGCATAATAAATTAATAGGAATGCGAAACCTTTTTATGATTTACAAGTTGTAAATGAATTTTGCATCTAATTTATTTTTAAGCATGTAAGGCTTTGTGCTGAATACTGTATTTTTTTCGTTAATCTTTTACCAGATATACCTTTTAATAAATTAATTTATTTTAAACGAACTTGTCATCATTGCTTCACAATTATCTTCAACTCTACATGCTCTGCTGCGCCTTTACTCTGCTAACTTTATCAGAACGTACTAGACCGTCCAGGACTAACAGGGTTATGGGCCCAGAACTCATGTATTAACCAGCTCAGAGTTTTAAGATATAGCGCATTTGATATCGCAGAGCATGAGTGTAGTATGACCCTTCAATAGTTTTAGGAATATTTGAGATGGGAGGGCCATACGATGACAAGTATAAAAGGATAACTTTTTTTTCCAATTTGTTATACCAGGATAAGTTAGAATGGCGTTATTACAAGCGAGTATACAGAAGCGACATTCATCTAACTATGGCAACTGGAGTGCAGACGTTAAATACCTGTTACTAGAGAAAAATGCGTGGGGTATAGTCACCGGCACTGAAACTAAAGTAGAAGATGACCCAAGTAAGCCTGAAGTTACTGCAAAAGAACGTAAAGATTTCGAATCGCGATCCAGAGCCGCACTTGCTGTTATATATTTAAACGTCGAACCTCAATATCGCCGTATTTTAGAGAGCATTGATGATCCCAAGAAGGCCTGGGAAACTTTAAGAACACACTTTCATCTCGACAATAGAAATCGACATATGCAGCTTTTTTCGGAAATCATTCATGTCGTATACAGGAAAATGAAGAGGTGGATATGTTTGCTTCCCGCTTAATGAGGCTCGCTGATCAATTGAAAGCAATTAATCAGCCGATTAACGAAATATATTTAAGTTTTCAGCTATTACGGTTTTTACCTTCCCAATTCGACAGCCTTGTGCAGGCAATCTTACGATGGCCAGATAACAAATTTATTTTTAAAGAGATTTTAACAGAGTTAGTAGCCGAGGAAACTCGCTTAAAGCTTCGCGAGTCTGACCGACAGAACGAATACGAGGCTGAAGTACAAAACGTCTAAAGACAAAAAAGATACAGGAAGATAATTTGCTATAGATGCAAGCAACCCGGACACACTAAAAACCAGTGTCGTTCAGACGCCGCTAGTTCAAGAACTTCTCGAGCAGAAAAACATCAGCAAAAGTCTTCGACACATCGTGGTAACTCCTGTTCAACAGTTTCTAGTACCTCTAGTTCTAGAGAATGTTTCCCGAGAGAAAGATGTATCCAAGAAGGATCTCGTCATTCCAGAACCCGGAACAGCAATTCTACGGGAGCCAGAAGCAGAAAGCCAGACCCAGATAAGTCACTTTTTTTCGTTACTCAAGCTAATTACAGCAAAGCTGACGGTGATGAGGGGGCTTGGGTGTTTGACACCGCCGCCTCTCATCATTTTTGTAAAGATAAGGGACTGTTAACCGAATTTACACCCACCACAGATGAAAATATGGCTGTAGCCATTGACGAAGTAACTTTCCAGATTATGGGAAAAGGGACTGTAAAACTTAGGTTCGGCCCCCAGGTTTTAGGTTTTGGGGATGTAATGTATTCGCCAAAACTAAGGCGAAATTAAATTTCTGGTTCTCGGTTAGATACAAAAGGTGTAACATTTAAAGGAGGTCATGGCAGGATTAAAGTTACTCAGAACGGGCAAACGATGTTCAGAGCATTTTTAAAGAACGGTATTTACTATTTACATGCAAAAATTCCCAGAAAGGTAAATAATCACGTGAGATTTGAGTCCTCGGCAGTAAATAAAAACGATATGGAAGTTTGGCATAAACGTTTTGGGCATGTCTGTCCTAAGTTTATAGTCAACACATATAATAACAATTGTGTGAAAGGTTTACCTAAAGTAAAAGGAAATAACTTTCATTGCGAGACTTGTAGATTGAATAAACACAAAAGAGTGTCTTTTAAATCCTTGAAGGGTACAAATTCAAAACACCCACTGGATTTGCTTTATGCTGACGTCTGGGGACCTGCACAAACACCCGGTCGAAATGGGGAGAAGTATTACTTAGCAATAATAGACGATTGGTCCAAGAAGGCATCAGTTTATCCCATGCGTCACAAAGCTGAAGCTTTTAAAATTTTAGAAACCATTTAGTACGTGCAGAAAGATTTTTAGGCCGTAAAGTTAAGGCTCTACACACAGATAATGGTGCGGAGTTCGTAAATCGGGAATTCAAAAAGTTTTTTTCAGATCACGGGATAAGGCATGAGTTTACAAACGTCTATACCCCGGAGCAAAATTGTCCGGTGGAGCGCTTTAATCAGGCTGTCACTAATGGATCTAGGTCAATCTTAGATGAAAGTAATTTTAGTAGAAGTTTTTGGCCGGAAGCAGTTTTATATTTTATCTATACTTGGAACCGGCTGTCACAAAAATAAAAAAAGAACGCCATTCGAATTGTACGGTGGATCTCAACCGTCTGTGAGACACCTTAAGCCGTTTGGTACTGTATCCTACGTTGGTATTCCTAGGGCCCATAGATCAAAATTAGACCCGAAAGCTAAAAAGGGTTATCTAGTGGGATATGCTTTTAAAACTAAAGGGTATAGGATTTGGTTGCCCGATTCTGACAAAATCATTGAAACCATAAATGTATCATTCAATGAGGACATTATAGGGCGTAAATCACGCAGTGGAGCAGTACTGGAGCCTAAATCAGGAGACCCATATCAATCTGACCAGGATACAGATGATGAATATTTTGACTCAAATTCCGAACCCCAGTATTATTATGAACCTGCATATCAGACCCGAGAATCGTCATCTGAAGATGAAGGTGAACCTGAGAATCTAGTGAAAACTAAACCTCTACCTAGAATTTCAGAATCCTCTTCAGAAACTGAAAGCGATTCGTATGAAAACGCCGAAAAACCTTTGAGGGAAGCCACATGGTTTCGTGAAGTTTCACGAAGAGCTAACGGTTCACGAAATGATATATATTATTACGAACTGGGAAGTTCTAAGCGTTTAAGATCGGAAAATGATATCAAGAAATATTGTAGTGAAAACGGCATTTTATTTGAAAGTCACATATTTGATTTTACAGGGAAAAATATTTTTGAAGGGGTTGTAAGAGGTCAAAAGGGAAGCTCGTGTTCTTGGTCAAGCACTAGTGCAACGCCAGACACGCATTCAGGTTTAAACTCTTTTGATACAGACACCAACCCAAAGATAAGTACCAGCCATTCCAATGCATGACTAGATATGCAAATCCCAAACACATATAAACAAGCTCTGAAATCGCCGCAAAGCGTATTATGGGGGAAAGCGATGAACGAAGAAATCCAAACAATGCACGATAGAAAGGTTTGGAATTTAACTAAACTACCAGAGGGAGTACAGCCACTTGGTTGCAGGTGGGTATTCACTGTTAAGAGGGATGAGTCCAGAAAAACAGCTAGATATAAGGCTCGATTGGTTGCCCAGGGCTACAAGCAAATAAAAGGAGAATCGTATGATGAAACTTTTAGCCCGGTGGTGAATTTCGGCGTAATTCGTTTTTTCTACGCTATTTTAGTTTTATATCAGGGATGGACCCATTGGCAGTGTGATATAAAATGTGCATACCTTTATGCCCCTCTGAAAGATAGTTTACATGACCCAACCTCCAGGTTTTGTGGTGAGTGGAAAAGAAAGTTTTGTTTGCAAATTAGAAAGAGCTTTGTACGGTCTACATCAAAGTGGCCGTGTTTGGTTTTTTGAATTAAATAAAGTTTTGCTTGATTTAGGTTTTGAAAAGCTGGAATGGTGTAATTGTGTATATGTCCTTAAGAATAGTGTTGTTTTATTGATTTATGTCGATGATATAGTTGCTTTTGGTTTGAGTAAAAGCCATGTAGATAAAGCTGTAAATCTGCTTAGTAAACGCTTTGATTTGAAAATTTTGGGTAAAACAAGAAAGCTTTTAGGAGTGGAGTTCGAGGAAGGGGAAAATAGTCTTTTAATTCATCAATCGTCTTACATTGATGAGATTTGTAATAGGTTTAAAAGTTTCAAGTTTCCGATATCCTCACTTCCCATAAGTAAAGGCATGGTGTACTCCAAAGCTCAATGTCCTCAATCTAGTTCAGAAATTAATGAGATGTTGCAATACCCATACAAAAGTGTTTTAGGATGTCTTTCGTTTATAGCTAACCGTACCCGTCCAGATATTTCATATGCTGTGACCATATTTAGTCAATTCCAAAACAATCCCGGAATTGTGCATTGGGACGGCCTTTTAAAACTACTAGGTCAGTGGTCGGCAAACCGTGGCTCGCGAGCCACATGTGGCTCTTTGGCCCCTTGAGTGTGGCTCTTCCACAAAATACCACGTGCGGGCGAGCACGTACAGTGCGATTGAAACTTCGTGATGACTGGTTTTCTTATTTCTATTTTTACATACTTGGTGTTTATGTGTCTTTATCTTTAGGCGAGTGCTCTGAAGCGACTTAATGAGAAAACATTTCCAGAAAGATTAAATGTCAACGTGTATCGTCAAGTCGTATATTTGCATCGTGTTTTACAATGTATTGCTTCCGAGAGCGTCTCCCGGTAGAAAACACTAGACTAGTCAAAATGGTCTTCGAATATAACCAACCAGCAAGTCGAAGATCTTAAATTGGTTTTAGCTTTATCAATAGCAGTTGACGAGTCTTGTGACATAAATGATACAGCGCTAGTTTCACTTTTTGTACGACTTATTTCATCTACAGGTTCTAAAGAAAAACATTTAGAATTATTGTCACTCAAAGGTCAAACACGTGGAGAGGATATAGCAAATGCTGTAATTGAGTGCATTGAAAAACTTCATATTCTACTCGATAACATTGTCTCAATTTCAACAGATGGGGTGAAAAGTATGGCCGGCGTAAGAAACAGGTTGGTTGCTATTTTGAAAGAAAAATCACGAGGTACTTACAATGAGTCCATTACCATTGCATCATTCATCTAGATGCGCATTGTGCGCAGACATTTTCAGAAGAAATTTGCAAAGTTATGAAATTGGTGATTAAGATTATCAACTTCATTATAGCTGAAGCTCTTAATCATCGCCAATTTAAAGAATTTTTAGTTGAAATGGAGAGTGAGTACTCAGATCTTCGGCTACATAACAAGGTATGTTGGTTTTCTAGAGGAAACATTTTGAAACGTTTCGCTTTCTTAAAAAACATAAATTAAAGCTTTTCTCCTTGAGAAGGGTGTTCACTATCCAGAACTAACGAACGATCAGTGGATCCAGAAATTTTTATTTCATGGGAGACGTTACGTCTCATCTAAATCAGCTCAATCGTAAACCAAAGAGGAAAGGATGCACAATTTTTTCGATGTTCGAAGTTATTTCATTCAAAAACAAATTATCTCTTTTTACAAAGATTTTGATAGAGAAACTTAGATTCACTTTCCAAGCCTGTCGAAACATCGCCAAGAAAATAATTCTGATATTGACATTTGCTATTTCAAAACAACACTTTTAAATATTAGGGAAGCTTTTCTCGACAGGTTTCAGGAATTCAGAAACAGCAAAGCGACGTTAGCTTCTGTTAAAAAACCTCTTAATGCTACTGTAACAGAATTAAATTTTTCTCCCTTTAATATTGAGCCGGGTGATGGCCGAATGGCTAGGGCGCTGGCCCTCGGTACCAGAGTCTGTGGGTTTGAGTCCCACAATTGGCATGGATATTTGTAGCCGTTCGGAATCGGCTTTAAGCAGTAGGTCCCGGTCTAATTAGCCCTCGTGTAGCAAAAAATGACGTAGCGCTCCAAAACCAAACCCTTTAATATTAAGATTAGAAACTCTGAAATGCAGTTACTGGATTTAAAAACAAAGAAATGGGGAGTTCTAAATTTGAACGTCTTTGTGCTGATATAAAGATACTGGAGATAAACAAATGTGAACTTAGTTCACAGCACAGGTGGTCTGCTTTGAATGATCTGGAGAAGGAAGATATGATTTTTAACACCTAGAATAGTATTGCTGACTCATATAATCAGCTGGAAAAACTAGTGTTTGCTGTTCTTTCTTATTCGGGTCTACTATTTGTCGTGAACCCTCTTTCTTTCACCGGTTCACTTAGGTTCTTTTACTATATGGCATGGGGACAAACGAGGTAGTGTAAAAACTAGTATCTCTTAACGACACGAACATAAATTTATTTACAGTTGAAAATTGATATAACAATTACAAGCAACTCTGAGCACGAGGTGGGCAAGCCTACAGCATCTTACCAGATACCGGCTCTTACTACTACAATCTAATCTGCTTACAGCTTAATTCACTGGAGGCGAGACGAGATCTATCTGGCTTTATCTCGCCAGACCTCCTAACACTCTCATAAACGCTCTCTCTGTCCCTATTCTAATCACAGAATAATTGCTAACCAGAGGCGAGACGAGCCTGCATGTAGACGTCTGATTCCTACAAGAGACGCGACCCTTCTGTACTCTTTCTTTCTGACGGCTCGACGATCCCTTCCACCCACGCATCCAATCTTCTGATTGGTAGAGGGGGGGGGGGGGAATCACGGATCACAACATTTTAGCTTAAACCAGCGCTCTTAGTCAAACATTACACTACAATATTCATACGAACAATCATTTTCAAGAATGAACCTTATCAAGAGTAAATTGAGAAGTCATCTTATTGATGAGAATCTCCAATCGTGCCTAAAATAAAAAACATCATACAAACTTGACTTACCCAAACTTTCCAAGGAGATGCGAAGCCATTGTTCATATTAGTGTTTGTCTGTCATTGTCATGATTTAATATTATGGATACTTTACAATTTAATTCTATCAATAAATAATATCGATATTAAGTATGATATCAAGTTTTATTCAACGTACCTATAGTTTAACTAAGACTTAAAACTTTAAGTACAGTTTATTAAGTTAATGTTAGGGAGCGCTGTGGAGGGATAGAAGATGTAGTATCGAGGATTGAGAAAGGTATGTTGAGATGGTTTGGACATACAGAGAGGATGAACGAAAGGAGATAGACGAAATAAGTATACAAAACGAGTGTGGATGGAAGAGTTGGAAGGGGTTTACTTCAGCGAACGTACCTTATTCAGATTGAGGACGTTTTTAACAAAGGCCAGCTTTGGAGTATCCTGATTAAATTAATAACAATGCACCTACCTATATAGTTTAAGTAGTTTAAGTTTAAAAAATTTGGCTCTCAAAAGAAATTTCAGTCGTTGTGCTTTTGACATTTGGCTCTGTTGACAAATGAGTCTGCCGACCACTGTACTAGGTTATGTTTGCTATACTCGAGACCATAAACTTTGCCTATCATGTAATAAAATCAATTTAATAACTTTTTCTGATGCGGATTTTGCCGCCAATCGCGATGATAGAACTTCAATGGGAGGACAATTACTTTTAATAGATAAAGCACCTATAGCATGGCGTACTTTCAAAGAAAAATATGTAAGTCTTTCTACTATGGAAAGCGAATTCGTAGCCATGGCAGAAGCTGCGAGAGAACTATTATGGTTCGACCGTATTTTAAATGAATGCTTTAATAGGAAAGTTTTTGTAGATTATAAAGTTAAATCTAGTTTGCTAGTAGATAACATGGCAGCTATAGATTTTGTGAAATCCCCCATTGAAAATTACCGTACAAAACACATTGATGTTAAACTTTTTTTCATTCGCGATTTAATCTATAAAAATATCTTTGAAGTTAAACATATTAGGAGCAAGGAAAATCTTGCGGATGTTTTCACTAAACCTTTAACAAAATATGACTTAAATAGATTTAAAGAGCATATTTTTAATGACAAAGTTTAAAGTTTTCTTGACCATCCTCCTTTGAATGAATATTTTATATATAAAATGATTGTTTATGAGAACCTTTTTTTTATGTGAAAGAGTTAAAGTTTTTGAGAAGTGTTTAGACTTACGAAGTCTGTTTTTAAATTTTTGTATTAATGTATAACTTTTATATATATCCTTCTAGTTTTCACTAAAGTGAAAAATTTTGAATGTATTAGTGATTATAATTTTTAACTTTAATAATTTTGTGTATGTCGAACTGTTTCAAGAAATTTTCAACTACCGAAGTATAATGAATGTTTGCTTACATTCTATTTTTGAATTTTTGTAAGAGCCTTTGTTTCAGGCAAGTTTTCAGGTTATATTAAAAGGACTGAAATTTCTTGTCACACAGAATGTTCCATCACATGAACGTTTGAGTTTAGTTTAACAGCGATGTATGATATGTCAAGACTATTACAAGAATGTTAAAAGTAGTGCTTCATTATGTAATACAAATTTTTGTTATTGATTGTAATTAAATTTTTATTTCATGATTGAATTGAAAGCATAGTTGCTGAAGTTGTTTTACTTGAATTTGTTAATTCATAATGTATTGCTTATATGTAGTGTATTAACTAACTTGGCATACTGTTAACGACGCTTTAAAGTTTAAAGGTAATATATTCATTTTATGAGTTTAATATGATTATGAGTGACAAAGTGGTGGGCATTGTTAGTAAAATAGACGCCTTCGTCACTCAACCGAAATTTTTTTTTGCATCAGCTTCTCGAACCGCAAGGCATAGCGGACGCGAGACTATGACGTAGTTTTCATCCGTAGTTCGGAATAGAAGTTTCACGCATTTTTGCCGGAAGGCGGCGTCTTCGGCATATGCAAATACGCAGCACGTAACGTTTGTTGTCCAAACCAATCAGCAAGCACCTGTTAGAAGAAGAAGAATGCAGATAATCGCCGAGAGAGGTATAAGAGGTACTGATCGGAGCGAAGCTCTAGCGGTCGTGCGGATCTTCAGTTGGGCAGTTGAGCTAATAGAGCGCGGGTAGTCTGGCTTTTGCCGTGCGTGCAGCCGAGCCGATAGTTATGTAGCTCGTCTCTTCCTCATCCGTTTAGTTTTCTTTAGGGTGATAGTAGTATCGCTTGTAGTTAGGCAACATGGCATAATAAATTAATAGGAATGCGAAAACTTTTTATGATTTACAAGTTGTAAATGAATTTTGCATCTAATTTATTTTTAAGCATGTAAGGCTTTGTGCTGAATACTGTATTTTTTTCGTTAATCTTTTACCAGATATACCTTTTAATAAATTAATTTATTTTAAACGAACTTGTCATCATTGCTTCACAATTATCTTCAACTCTACATGCTCTGCTGCGCCTTTACTCTGCTAACTTTATCAGAACGTACTAGACCGTCCAGGACTAACACGGGTGATATGAAGGACGATGTTATGAAAAACCTGTGGTTACAATGTCTCCCTGTGCATGCCCAGCAAATTTTGTCAGTTACTAATGATACCTTACACGACTTAAGTAAAATTGCTGATAAAATCTCAGACGTAATAGTGTTCCCTGCGACAGTTAAAGACAAGATTTCTTATGCTGATGAATTGATTGAAATCAAAAAAGAATTGGCAGACATTAAGCGGAAATTAAGCGAATCCGATTCACGTACGCACTTCAGATCCCGTTCGAGGGATAAAAGGTTGAGTTCTATAAAAGGAAATTTGCCGAAAGTTAAAATGTGCTGGTATCACCCAGTGACATAGCAAGCATAACTGGCGCCCGGGACACGATACCTTTTAGGCGCCCCCCCCCCTTTCCGAAAACTTATAGTAATATAATATATAGAATTAGTGAAAGGACCGTTTGGCGCCCCTGTGCGAGTGGCACCCAGGGCATGATAGACCCCCTTGCCCACCCCTTGCTACGACACTGGTATCACCGCACTTTCTCTGAAAAAGCAAGTAAATGTGTTAAACCTTGCGCGTTTTGTTTAAACTAGCAGGCTTGCTTGTTTCAGCGGCAGCAAGTGAAAGTCTTATTCAGTCGCCTTTTTGTGTTAGACAGGCATTCCAACACTAAATTTTTGATCAATTCTGGCACGATGATAAGTTGCTATCCTATAAAATTAACGTCTAATAACGTGGTTCAGAGTGTTCCTTTATATGCAGCGAATGGAAGTCAGATATTGACTTACAGCACTAAAAGATTGGCTTTATATATAGGGTTTAAAAAGAGATATCACTAGACTTTTGTAGTTGCTGATGTTTCCCTACCCATTTTAGGGGCTGATTTTTTAGATAGGTATGGATTGCTAATTGACGTTAAAAACCGTCAACTTATAGACATTAGTACGTCTGCATATCTGCATATGCTAAAGGGTTTAGATCGAGTGAGACAAAATTCAGATCAACTCCAATCAATACTGATTCCAAATATTATAGCGTACTTATGAAATACCCCGATATACTTACCCAAATTTAAACTTAGAAAAAAGTAAAGGTATCACTAAACATGCAATCGAAACTACTGGACCTCCTGTTTTTCAAAAGCTAGGCGTTTGAACCCAGAAAAATTAAAAGCAGTTAAGGAAGAATTTAGAGATTTACTAAAGCAGGGTGTTATCCATCTCTCAAAGTCCCTGGTATAGTCCGATACATGTTGTAACCAAGAAGGATGGT
Organism: Dolomedes plantarius; assembly: GCA_907164885.2. Taxonomy (NCBI): domain Eukaryota; kingdom Metazoa; phylum Arthropoda; class Arachnida; order Araneae; family Dolomedidae; genus Dolomedes; species Dolomedes plantarius. The sequence goes on along the minus strand of OU015494.1, from coordinate 65,605,136 downwards.
TCTTTATGGGTATGTGGTGACTTTAGGCGATTAAATGCTTGTACAGTACCTGATCGCTATAGTGTCCCTCATATACAAAATTTTTCGGCACAGTTAAATGGTAAAAAGATTTTCTCTAAAATAGATTTGAAAAAAGCGTACCATCAAATCCCAATAGAGGAAGCTGGCATACCAAAAACTGCAGTAATCACACCGTTTGGGTTATTTGAGTACCTTTATATGCATTTTGGACTTCGAAATGCTGCTCAAACATTCCAGCGTTGTATAGACAATATTCTTCGTGATCTCGATTGTTGCTTTGCATATATCGATGATATTTTGGTAGCATCTACCGATGAAGAAAGTCACAGAGCTGACCTTGAGCAGGTTTTCAAACTACTAAACGCAAATGGTTTGGTGATAAATACATCTAAATGTATTTTTGGACAAAACCAGTTAGAATTCTTAGGTTTTTTGGTTTCGGAAAAAGGCATTGCACCTACCCCCGAGAAAGGTAAATACATTTTGGATTATCCCTTACCAGAAATGGTCAATGGGTTGCGTAGATTTTTAGCAGTACTAAATTTTTATCATCGGTTTTTAAAGAACGCTGCTAGAGTACAGGTATGATCTAGTTAAAGGTAAGCCGAAAAAAGACAAAAGTAAGATTCAATAGTCAGACGATGCTAGAAATGCATTTAAAACTTGTGTTACTGATTTGGCTAATGCTACCGTTCTCGCACATCCCGACCCAACAGCTAAATTAGTTTTATTGGTTGATGCTAGCGATGGATCTGTCGGTGCAGATTTATGTCAAATTGTTGACTGATCTGATCAGCCTCTCAGATTTTTGTCTCGGAAGTTGACAAGGCTGAAAGGAATTACAGTGTGTATGACCGGGAATTGCTGGCCATTTATGCAGCTGTTAAACATTTTAAGCATATGGTTGAGGGATCAGACTTCACAATTTTGACTGATCCCAAGCCTTTAACTTTTGCCTTTAAACAGCGTAGCGATAAATGTTCACTAAGACAAATCCGTCATTTGGAATTGATTGGCCAATTTTCTACGGATATCCAGTACGTTCCCGGATCCGACAATTGCGCAGCAGATGCATTTTCTAGAATTAATGAAATTGAGCTATCTAGTCCTATTGATTATGAAGCACTTACTCTAGCTCAAGAATCCGATGAGGAATTAAAATCGCTGTTGAATGAAGGTACATCTTTGAATTTGAAGCCTATATTAATTAAGGAAAAAATTTTATTGTATTGTGATGTTATGCATAACCAAGTACGCCCATACATTCTACTTGAGTTCCGTCGAAAAGTTTTTGAACTTGTGCATTACGCATATGTAGGATTACGCCTGATTGTAACCTACTGTGCACTGGTACGCAATCATGATCACCGTGCGGTATGTATGCACCAATGTTTAAGCCAGGAGGCTTTATTCTTGTTATGCTGTGTTAACGAGTTGTTTAATACGTCGTTTTGTTAAGTTTTAATAAATCGTTAGTTTTTATACGACTGCATCTTATTTCATATGGAGTCAGTGCTGCAATTGACCGGCACCTAATCCCAAAAGACTATGTATAAATGGACAAATAACTAATAAGAGAGAGATATGAGGATAGATTGCAAAAGTAAACTGAACTGAAAGGGATTTTCAGAAAAGTGATTTAAAATGATGTATCATATACAAATATATACATCAGTCAGGTAAAAAGAGACTTGCTATTATTACTAAAAAAGCACTTTAAGCTAGTTCTTTACAGTATGCATTAGACAAAATTTTAGCTTAATGTAGACTTACCCATAAAAGTGAGCTGACCTAAACTTACCTTAATGATACCTCAGATGTTTTTATGTAAAAATGGATTTGACAACTATTAAGTACCTTTATCTAAAATGTTAAATTTTATAAGATCTATCTGAACTAAAATGTCATATTAGTTGTTTATACTGTAAGATTCAATAAATAGCAAAAGTGTGACAGAAGTTAAAAACAGTTCTGACAATCTCTCTATCTTTTCTCTGAGAATATACTACAAAAAGAACAGAAAAATAAATCACAGATTAACTTAAATGTATTTAAGAAAGCCTCTCTTACTTGTAAAATATATTCTTCTGTTTTTGCTTGAAATATACCTAGCTCCTTTCTTGCATTTTCATACAAATCACCTTGTTCATCTAACTGTGGATTGAGACAGAATAGTTATAAATCAAAGGGAAAGAAATACTATTCCCAACAAAAATAAAACTTTTAATTGAAAATCAAATTAAAAAAATTATATGATCCATTCACAGAGATTGTGATGTGAAAAATTTTGACTTAATCAACTCTATCAAAACTAAGAAAATTATATTACAACCTTTATCACACAGAATTCAGGACAAATCCTGAATCATACAAACATATTAAAATATGAAAATAATGATGAAGATAAAAACTTTAGTCACATTAATAATGTATCATTTCAATTCTTTTTTGTTTAATAGCATTTTATAAGCCATTTTCATGTCAAAAATTTTATTGTTCATATAACTGCTTGCATTTTATAATAAAATGATGATAAAGATCCTACTAATCATTGAAAGACAGGTTTTGGAGTATTTTTGGTGGTGCTTGGGAAAATAGAATCTGCATAAGGAGGTATGTATAAATTTGAGCTGTAATGGTTTTTTAATGAGGATGATTCATATTTTAATAACATAAGCAAAAGGAAATAAGCAGGAAATTTACTGCAACTGAACATAAATCAAACATTAAGTTTTTGATGTAACTACTTGTTGCAAAAGGCAAGTGAGAAGACCAAAAACAAAATAGAAAGACATAGAACAGATATTGATTTTAAAATCATTCATGCAAAAAAAATTGGCGAATGACTGCCTCCAAAAGGTAAAACTAAAAGAAACTTCTGAAGAAGGTCAAGGCTCATCAGGTACTCCCATATCACTGTTGCTGATGATTTTCTGTCTAAGTTTCATATACTTAGGATTACTCCTAAATGATGTTTACATTGCCTTGAAATCAGATTGCTCCAGCACAAAGTTTAAGTAATGAAAAGAAAATTCTGAGTATGTGCTAACTCAGAAACAAAATAAGAGTAATTTCCTCAACTTCCTCTCAGCACTAAACTCAATAACATGAAAATGGTTTACCAAATAAAATAATTAGTTATAATTTGCAGAATAGATCAAAATAATCTGTAAATTAAATAAATAGCAAACTTAATTTTTCAACATTACCCATCTCTACATTTACATATGTAAGCAACTAATAATTTTATTTCAGTAATAGTTCTTAACCTCCATTGTCAGTAAAATATTTTTCTTTTTTTTTTTTTGTAACTCCAATGGACTTGTAAAGATAAGGTAACTTGATTTGTAGCAATAGAAAATATTATGATTTTGTAAAATTTCTGAAATCCCATAGACTTAAAAGGGAAATGATTACCCTCTTATTTTCAATTAGAAACTAATTTTAGTACCCACCTAAGCAATCACTATCAATCAATATGTTTGTGAATTATTATCATTGTATATGACATACTAAATAGATTATGAATTTCACTCCAATTACCTAAAATCCTTCTAAAATATACGTAAAATATAAGCAATGCAAAATGAGTACTGCCATAAAGAACTTAGGCTTGGGTAATTTGTTCACACAATTTTATCAACAAATAGCTTGAGAGTATAGGAGCAATTTATCTTTCAACTAAAAATATGCTTTGATAGCTTAAAAATAAACTTTTTATCAGATAGCAGCATAACATAAAAAAATATCCTTTACAGTCTTGATATACATATATTTAAATTTCAATCTTCCTGCAGAATTTTCATATCTTAGGCCAAAAATACTTAAACAAAATACAGTGCTTTTGGTTCTGTGTGTGGCAATTTGAGTGTTCTAGAACAGATATCATAAGTCATATTAAATTAGGTTATTAAAAGTCTAGGTAAAAATGCTTACAAGGATTTCATGGAAGTATCACAGGCATTAAGATTATGCTACAAACTTTAAATCTTCAGATTTTAAGAATATTACAAACTTGAGAAATAAAAATTTAATGTAATTAGGGATTTTTATTCTTTGTGTTTCACTGCATATATATAACTTATTGAGTTTTGATCTTTTCTTTTTTTTTAACCAATGTGGTGGCACTTGTCGTGAGACATTCGCCTGTACTATGCCATAATTTTACTGCCCATTTTATTGTGGGGGCACCATATAGGCAGGCAGCATTACCCCCTATGAAGGGACGACACGAACAAAGGCATTTTTCGTGGCTCAACACCAGGATTCGATCTGAGCACCCTCAGCACCGAAAACCAGCGCGCTGTACCACTGGGCCGCCACAAGCCCCGAGTTTTGATCTAATAACTACATATTTATACCTGTGTCATCAAGGCACGTTTCTGATTCTGAAGCATCTTTTGTTCTTCAGACAGCTCTTGAATTCTTTCATCTTTGGCAGATATCTAAATACAGGTTTAAAGTTATGCAACATACATGAGAAGAAATAAATAATGATGTTTAAAACTAAATTCTGTTTTAATTCTGTTTCATTTGTTACTAAAATTGAATGTTATGTGTCTCTTCACTTAATCATTATAAAAAAATATACAGATGAACCACATAAAGTCACTGAGCACATTGATAAGAGGCACATTCATAAGAGGTCTATGAAAATAATGAGTGACTAATAAGACAGGATGGAAACAATTAAATTACCTTTATATATACAAAATTATTACTAAACTACAAAATAATGACCAATTTGGTAGGTGGTCATCCCAAAAAACATTTTCCAATGCATTTCATATGGAAAAGGGTTTGCTGATAAACAACATAATGTACGTTATTCTTAATTACTGTAATGAAAATATGAAATATTAACCTAAAAATAAGCATAAATTAAATGATAAAAAATTATTCATTTATATAAAATGTTAAGTATGTGATGCAAACCTAATTACAATAATTACCCATACATAACACATTTTAATTCAGCTGCAAGCAGCTTAAAAGTAGAATTTTAACAGTCATTTTAATAAAAACTTTATAAAAGCATACAAATGACCAATAAATGTTATGTTTACTTTTTAAATGGAATGTATAATACCTCTATGAGAGAATTTATTTCATAATCAAAGAAAGAGCATTTTCATGGTTAATATATATAAAACATAAAATAGTCAGAATTAACTGCAACAAAATATACCTGCCTATAGCAATCATTTTCTGCAAAATGAATATTGTATCTGAAGTTATAACTGTCATTTTTTTTATCTTGCCTGTATGGGAAGATGCAATAAAACTCATCGGAAAATTGGCTATTAGTAACACAAAAAAACTGATATCCATTATTACAGTTAGCTACAAAAAGTAATGAGTAAGGCAGTGGTTCCCAATCCATAGAAGTCTGTGGACCACTAAGCTAGAAATTGAACCATGTGCAGACCCCCCCCCCCATCCCTGACAACTTGAGGGGGGGGGACCTTCCGGGGGCTTAGAAATTATTTTGTATCATATTCTAATAATAAAATAATTATGTTAAACTTTTCAGAAATTTTAATTTAACTCCTGATAGTCATTGGATATATTCGGCCCATCTAGTTCAATGAACATTGCTTTTAAAATCCCCATTTATTTAGTAATTTTTTTAAATGTGGTGCCGGACCACACTCGAGGCTCTCGCGGACCACCACTTTGGAACCACTGGTGTAAGGTAATAAATTGTTATATAAACCCTTTTCAATTTTTTTCAAAGAACTCTCACTTCAGAATTAATGGAAATTAAGCAAAAATAATCAGATAATTATTGATTAAAATACGCTTAATATTAAGTATATATTTTATAAATAAGCCAGTCCAGTAGACATTGTTAAGGGTCAGATATTCTGCAGGGGTCATCAAAACTTATTACACTCAACCTAACCAGCTGAGTTTTGAACCACTGCTTTAAATTGAAAAACAGACTTATAAGTGAAACACTTCATTTAAAAAATCTTACTTTTAATTGTAAATTATCATTCAGCATTTGTACATTCTCTAAATCTCTCAAAATATTCTGAATTTCTGAACTGAGAGATGAAATTTGTCCTTTTAAACCAGAACACTCATTGCGAGATGTTTCTAACTTCTTTTCAACATTATTTAGAGCTTTATCTTTCATTTCTACCTAAAAGTAAATTAAATTTAGTCATTAAACACTCATGATAAAAGTCATTTGATATATTAAGAGAAATAAATATAAATATATAAATATCATTTCACAAAGAATAGATATTTTTAATTTATCATGTTAGAAATTTGCCTCAGCAATAAAAAGAGCAAAAATATTCAGATAATTATTGATTAAAAAATATGTTTAAGTACATCATTAGATTTTAATTACTAATTTATATAATTGAAACTTCACTCACTTCTTTAACAGCTGACGCAATATGCCCCTGTAACTGCTCTATTAATATTGATTTAGCTTCAGCCTGACAAGAATAATATGAAATATTTAAATATGCTAAAAGTAAAAATAACTAGTCTTGTTTTTCTTTCTACAAACATAAATCTAAATTACCTTATCCTCAGCTTTCAAAATACTGTCTTTTAAACTTTGTACTGTTCTTCTTAACTTGGATAAATCAAGCTCAAATAAATTACCATTAAGTAAGTCTTCATCTCCATTCTGAAAAATTCGTAAATATGAATAACATGAAATAATTATGTATCAATGTTTTTTTCCAATTACAGCATTAACTACTTAATCTTAGAACAAGAGCTAGCAAAAACTATATTTCCCCAAAACCATTTCACCCGTTTTCCTTTTTCACACAAAATTTCATAAAGTGGAACACTTTTAATATTCATTTTGTATGTCACTTTTGCAAGTAAATTTATTTTCTTCTCTGAATCTTTCTAAATTTTGCATCAGTAAATCTTTATTATACAGAAAATTTGTATTTCTTAGAGTTATTCTTTCTTCTGAAAGAATAAACATAATAATACCAAGTGGCTCTTTGTTTCTTTTTTAATGTTAGGGTTAAGTTGTTACAATGGATATAAATCAAAGCCCCTAACATTCTTCTCACATAGCCCAGTTTATATGCTTTGTTCATCTACAAACCCCATAATTATTCCATAATTCATTCATTTTAAATTTTGAAGGGGTTTTTTCGGAGGGGAGGGGGTTCCAAGTTATGACATCTATTTTAATTCCCATTATTTTGCAATTCATCAAAATTATAAACTACATAACATTGAAATAATTATTTCAACAGATTGGATACATTTATAATTAAACTACACTCTATTAACCATTAACTTTGCATAGCATTTATAATGCAAAAAAGGATACTGGTAAGAAATAATTTTGTTACATATGAAATGTAAAAAAACCATACTAAATTCATAATATGAGAAAATGTAAACATATTATATAAAAATTAAATAGTATTATTATAAAATGAAAGGAGACAGTGTATCTAAACATGGTTTCTGTGTTATGTAATATGTGTTTTGTGTCATAACGTAACACAGAAATCGCGATATGAAGTCTACAGAAACATGTAACAAATCTGACATATTTTCCCATGTAAACTGAGCTTTCTTATGTTATATATTAAAAAAGATAATAAGAAACAAAATAGGTTTTAGTATATAGCTGATGCTAATAACACTTAAAGATAATTGAACATGTAGCTTAAATTATGTTTTGAAAAAGAATTTATTAATATGGCCGTATGAAGATTTCAAAGAACTTTGACTTTATAAAAAGTCATATATTAGCAACATTGACTCAACTGACAATCAAATATTGCGATTGAAATTTGACTTTTTTTATTATTTCTTTTTCTACTTTGGATAGCACTTTCAAATTTTATCACATAGAATATAGAACAACAATTCCATTCATCAAATACTTTATATGTTGACTTTTAATATGTTGAAACCAAAAAAATGATAAAATAGAAAATAAAGCACACACTCACTTCAGAAATATCAGCTTGCAAACCAATTGAATGAAATGCAACTTTATCTTCAGTTTGCACAGCTAAAGAGACTAGTTTTGGAAGTTTTTCACAACTGACACTATACTTATTAGCATCATCATCAGAACTGTACATTATTTTTCCATGATAACATCTCCTACAGTCAGGTTGAACCGAAGCACACATATTTTGGTGAACATGGAGACAACTATTTGCACTGCATAATACATTATCTGAATTTTCTTCATCAATAGATTCATTGGAACTACATGATGTGCTTGATTCATCTACCTAATTTAGTTTAATAATAATTAAAAACACAATAATTGGAAGTCATACAAGTATATAGAAACCATATATGAACATGCACATAATCACACAAAAAAGTGAAAAAATATTACACAAGAAAATTTTACATACACTTTGTTGAATTAAGCTCTCTAAAGAGACTGATTATCATTCATGTGAACAATTTTGTTTCATGAATAACATGCAAAAATTTTAACACTTAAATCTCCTTATTACTAGACAATGCAACTTGATCATTTTAAATTATCTAGATAAAATTTTTAATTTCTATATCAACTGCAAAATCTTTGATAATATCAGGAAAATTAAATTATACAATTAACCCAATAATTTAATTCCTTTATCTGTTTTTACCCCAACTACATATGATAAAAGAAAATGATTTTGAAAGTAGCTACAGATATCTTTTATTAATAATATCTTTTATTAATAATTCATGCTTCAGGTCTATTAATAAAATTCAAAATTACCCAATAAAAGGTATTTTCTCTCTTTCTTCAAAAAGATTTAAATTTATATCCAAAGCTCTTTATGAAGAAATAGTATAACTGAACAAATATACCCAATACTTGCATAATTTTTTAAATTGTTGATGATTTTTAAAGTATCCTTCTCTACAAAGTTATAAATTTGGTTTTACATCATATTAGTAACAAAATATGTTTATTATTAATACCACTCAAAAAAATATATATATTAGACCAGTCAGTTTAAGAAAATTACGGAATAAAGAATATGTTTTCTTACTTTATGATATGGACTATCTGGAATACCATAAGATACACTGCTTTTATGCACCAAGTCCCAATCACAAATTTTAAGATTTGATTCATCTACGGGAAACTTCAAGTCTATACTTTGACATGGTGGAAGGCTCAACTGATAATCATTACATAAGGCAACATTAGATGCTTTTTTGATTGACTCGCAAGGTCTATATACATACACATTATCTCCAAACATGAACAAATATGGTTCACTCTGGGCCTTATGAACTCCAAGCACATGGTCATGTTTCATATTTGTAAATTTGCATAACCGTGATTCAGACTTTTCACCAGCATTGATATGGCAGGGTTTCTTATGACATGAGCTTTTTCTTTGTGGTCTATTTTTTCTAATTGGTCTTGCTGGCAGATTAGCCTGATAACCTGAAGTTCGGCATGAATGGGATCTTCGTAAAACTCTTGTGTAGCTATAAATGTTGCCTATATCTGGCAGAGAAATACATTTCTGTACTGAATTATCAGCAGTTGGAGATACACTTGGGAAGACTTGGGCCCTATTCTGAAATGAGAAATTGATTTTTTTATATTTATATGTATGCAGTTAAAATAATTACATAGTAACTGAATAAATTTCACTAACTTATATTTAAACAAAGATAGCATGAGTATTTATTGAAATAGCTCATTTTTTTAATTAAATGTTTTTTAATGAGACTGAAAAATGACTTAGTAGGCAATATTTGGAAGTTTTCATATTGATGTCTTAAGTTATAGTAATAAATATGTATGTTAATACAATATGTACAAAGTACCTAATGCATGGTAACAAGATAAAGCATAACATTTAAATAAAATTGATGGAAAATGCAATTTTAGACAAAATCAAAAGATTTAAATATAAGACAAATTAAACTATTATATAATAAAAATCTTGAAATTTCTAACTTATAAACTTTCTAAAAGCTAATTAAGATCTTTTCTCATTATATTAACAAGGCAAAGCAGTTCTGGAATCAATTTAACATTCATACAGTTAGTCAAAATACTGATGCTGCTCAGGTCAAAACTTCAAGTGTTTGTGGTAAAAAGAAAGTCCACTTTTGAAAGAAATTAATCACAAACCAATTGAGAAATATGAAAAATCCATAGCTGACATTGTTTATGTAGGTAAAAACTAGCCTTGGTTGGTTGGTTAGTACTTAAGTATTATTCTGCTTCAGAAGGGCTAAACAAATCAGGACTCACAGCTAACTCCTTGTTTACAAGAGACATACATGAATTATTGAACACAAGGAGAGAGGTAGATCCTACATGCAATGGAAAGTTTTTGCAGAGCGAAAAGTTGAGCCTAGACTATATGTTTATTGCTTTAAAATTTTACAATATGAATTATTTTTATATTAGTGTTACTTTACACTATAATGGTTGAAACATATTTATTCAAATATTCATTGACCTTGAGTGTAAAATCTCCATCAAAAGATCTCTAAGGCAATAAATATTCTCTTAGGAGATAAATTTCTTAGGCGATAAATATTCTCTTAGGAGATAAATATTCATAAGGGGTTCTATGAAAATTTATCTCCTAAATGTAAACAAAATTAAATAGTTTGGAGTCTTTTTAACCAGCAGTGGCATCTGAATCTATTTTTGATTTGCAAGATATGTTGATGTTTTTCACATCTTAAAAAAAATTTGGTAAAAGAAATTAAAAAATTCTTGTGAAAATGAGTTTGTAAAAGTAAGAGATTTAAATAAAAGGCAGACATTCATAATGGTAGATGGGAGATTTTTGTTAACTGTTGAAAACTGTTAGATATATCACAATAATCTATTATAAGGTGCAAAGTATGTTATTTGCTTTTAGTCAACAATAAGGAGAAATAATTAGTAAAGAAAAGTTTTAAAACTATAATGACAGTAATGTTGGACTCACATTAAATTGTGATTAGAAATATAGCATTTTATGAATATATTCTAATTAATGTTTCCATTGTATATGGCATTTATATTATACAATAAGATACTATATGCAAATAAGCAAAAATTTACATATCAGGAAAATAACAGCCATTGAAACAGATAAGACATGCTATTTATTTCATGTAAATCTAGGGCAGGGCAAAAATGTTAGTATAACTCTCTATCAGTTTAACACTAGAACGGTGCCAGCGGTCATTTTGACCGCAAACGATTTTCAAACGCTCATATTTCCCGTTTTTATTCTCTGATTTTTTGTTTGTACATTGACTTATCCTAAATAGTCATAAAGAATATGTCGGATAAAAATTATTTTTTCCTGTGCATTATTATCGCCGCTATAAAAGGATATACCTAGAAAGGCTGACTGCAGTCATTTTGACTGCTAAACCAACATAGATGTCTATGTTGTGTTTTCTAATTCTATTTTTTGCTATCCGTGTATTATTTGTCTTCAGTTTTGCGGGAATTTGAATATGACTTTATGGGAATGGGTATTAATGAGAGGGGGTATTGGAAACACCTGCTAGTCACATGGAATTTGGTGAAGATTTGATTTGAAGGGAATAGATAAATGACCAAAATGAGCGAAATGAAGGAGTAGCAAAAGATGGAACAATATGGACTACACATTGGTACAGTTTCTTCTGATACTCTTTCATTAGGAAGACAGCAGCATCACAATGTGTTGAGAGAAGAGCCTGGACCCAGTACATTTGTCATTAGGCATGTAACTCTTGGGAGTTTTACTAGTGCATGGAGACTGTTCATAAACAAAAAATTCTTCATCTCATACGACAGTGCACAGAAGTAAAAGCTCACAGGTGCTCACAGGATCTGCATTGGAGTGTATCTTTAGATGATTTAGACACTTTTATTTCCTTACTGTATGTCTGTGGAGCTTATATCTCTAAAGGTATTTCAATAGACAATTTGTGGTCCACGAATTGGGGCCTAAGTGTTTTTCATGAAACAATGGCTCATGATAGATTCAAAGAAATCCAGAGATATTTGCACTTTGATCTGAATTTAACAAGATCCGAAAGACTTCAACAGATCAATTTGCTATAGAATCAGAGATTTGGAACACATTTACTGAAAATTGCTTACTGTGTTACAAAGCAGGTAGAAATATAACGGTAGATGAGCAACTATTCTCAAGTCAGGCACATTGCCCATTTACACAGTATATGCCACACAAAACCAGAATAAATAGGGGATAAAATTTTTGCTAGCAGTTGATGTTCGTTCAAAGTACTTGTTGAATCCCTTTCCATATTTAGGAAAAAATGAAAGTAGACCCAATGAAGATACCATTGGAGAACATGTGGTATGCTGTTTGGCAGAACCATTTCAAAATACTGGAAGGAACATTACAACTGACAATTTTTTTACAGCATTAAAATTAGCCCAAACTTTAAGAAGTAAAGGACTTAGCCTCGTAGGCACTGTGAAACATACAAAGAAAGAAGTACCCAAATCATTCAAGCTCAAAAAGGAAGAACTGTATTCATGTAAAATTCTCAAGCACAATAATATCACTCTGACAGCCTATCAAGGAAAGAAAAGCAAAAATGTCCTAGTGTTAAGCACTCAATCCTACGCTCGAAATGGAATGCAATGAAACGTAGACTCCTGAGATTGTCAAATTTTACAACTCTATTAAATTTGGTGTAGATGTGCTTGATCAGATGGCAAGAAAATATTCAACTAAATTTGCTTTACGACGGTGGCCAGTACAAGTTTTTTTTATATTCTCGACTTAGCTGTTATCAATGCTTGGATCATTTACAAGGAAACTACTGGTATAAATGTCCAGCATCGGGATTATATTTTGCAATTAGCTGATGAGCTCCATAAAAGTTATGTTTCCTCTTAGACTCTCCGCTTTCCAATTTCAGTCCAAGCACAGATGTAGCATCCCCTATCTTAAAAACGCAAACAATGTCAAATAAATCGATTCCGCAATAAAATTATGAAAATTTGTTCTGATTGCAAAAAGTCAGTTTGTGGTTCATGTACAAGCAAAGTGAGAAAATTGAATATTTGCAGAGACTGTAAAAAATAATAATGTAAGTGCAATTTTGTAATATTTATAATTTTAAGAGTATAAATTTGTTTTAAGTAATTATCATATGGGATAAACATTTAAAACATTTTGAGCAATACAAAGCAATTCCCTTTGTATTGTTTGTTTTATTCTGTACCTATTGTATTTTATTACTCATCGACTTTATAAAAACATATTCTATTCTGTTGGACAAACAATAAACATCTATATAAATAAAAATGTAAATGTTCCTTTGTTCAAAACCTCAAATCTCCAAAAGTTCTTCCCTGATTTTTTTGAAATTTTGACACAACGTTGCATTCGAATACGTAAGTGTTTTTATACACCTATTATATAGATGCCACACCTGTGACAGGTATAAACATGCTTTTTTTAAAACACATGCTATACTAAATATTTTACTAGAGAAATTTTCTTAGATGCACCAGGAGGAACTGGTAAAACGTTCCTAATTAGATTGATTCTTACAGCAATTCGATCCCAAAATGACATAGCCTTAGCTCTTGCGCCGTCTGGAATAGCTGCGACATTGCTACCAGGTGGAAGAACTGCACATTCTGCTTTGAAATTTCCATTAAACATGCAATTCATTGAAACTCCCACGTGCAACATTTCCAAAGCATCTGGCATGGGAAAAGTATTGCAGAAAGGCAAACTTATTGTTTGGGCTGAATGTACAATGGCACACAAAAAATCGCTCAAGGCTCTTGATTGATCATTGCAAGATTTGCGTGGAAACATCAGACCATTTGGGAACGCATTAATATTGCTTGCAGTAGATTTCAGGCAAATATTACCTATAATTCCTCGATTGACACCAGTGGACGAAATAAATGCTTGCCTGAAATACTCTACTTTGTGTCGACGCATAAAGATGTTGAAATTATCTACAAATATGCATGTCCATCTGCAAAATGATCGATCAGCTGAGTTATTCTCACATCAATTTCTGGAAATTGGGAACGGAAAGGTGCCGGTTGATCTGACATCAGGACGAATTTTATTGCCTCATAACTTCTGCAATTTAGTATCGCCAAAAGAAGAATTGGTTGAAAAGGTATTTCCCAATATTGAAACCAATTATAAGAATCATGATTGGATGAGTGAACGAGCTATTCTTGCCGCCAAGAACAAAGACGTCTACAAACTTAACAATATCATTCAGTATAACATTCAAAGCGAGGCAGTAACATACACGTCTGTCGACACTGTTGTGGAAGCAGATGAAGTGGTTCATTATGCAACAGAATTTTTGAATTCACTTGATCTACCAGGGATGCCAACGCATGTACTGCAATTGAAAATCGGCTTGCCAATTATAATGTTGCGAAATATCAACCAACCAAAGCTTTGCAACAGCACGCGGCTTGCAGTAAAAAATTACTGAGCAACATCATAGAAGGAACGTTCTTGACAGGACTATTCAAAGGTGAAGATGTCCTCATTCCTCGCATTCCCAAGATTCCAACGGATATGCCATTCACAACGGATATGCCATTTAAGAGAATGCAATTCCCAATTCGATTGGTGTTTGTAATCACCATCAATAAAGCTCAGGGCCAATCTTTACAACTGTGCAGGTTAGATTTAGACATGGATTGTTTCTCACATGTACAATTATATGTTGTGTGTTCTAGAGTCGGAAAACCAGACAATCTATATATCTGCACAGACAATGAAACAACAAAAAATATTGTATACCCACAAATATCGCAAAATTAAACATTTTTAAAAATTTTTTTATTTCCAATGCAGTGGGCGAAGGGGAACACAATTCTTTCGCCAAGATATTACAAAAAAGAAGCAAGTACTAAAAACAGAACTATAAAATATGTTGGTGGGTAACGTTACTCGGGTCCGTAGCATACTTTAAGCTACATGTGCCCCCTGGTTAGTGCTAAATGAGTAACAGCTTTGCAGCCTTTATAAATTAAACATAGGAACGTGCTAATAGAAGGAACTATTAGAAACGTGCTTTCTCTTTTCTTTCTTTTCCATTTAACCAGACTGAGCCACAGTAATGCGTGGCCGGGTATAGCTAGTTATAAAATAAAGCATGAACCGAGAGGAAAATTTATGCGATGAAAACATAAAATTTAAAAGCTAACTTTATTAAAAAACTTGTTTCAGAAAACAAACCATGAAAAAAGTGTACTTTTTAATCATTTCAAGGGAGCAGTCATTTTAACCGCTCCTCGCCTTTTTAGGTATACAGAAAACGCCACCGTTCTAGTGTTAAAGAGAGAGCTTTAATGAATTATGGTAATCTAATATTAAAATACCCTGTAGATGAAATGGAAATTTTATGCTCCTAAATTTTAGCTAAATGCTTGATATGTATATGTCACAGAGAGAAAAGTGGCATAAACCTTGTACTCTTAAACTTCAAAATATGTTGCTCCCTTAGATGCTATATAACATCACTGAATCATTTTCATTGAATGTACCAAATATTATTCATGTCATATTTACTACCCCAGCTTATAGCTTAGTAATAAATCTAAAATATTAAACAATGAAATAGTTATACTACCAAATAGCATAACATGCAAATTAAAATCTTTACTGTTAGTATCACTTTTATATCCCTAAAAGACATACTGAAACAGGTAAGAACTTTTGACATTATCAGTAATGAAAAGAATACAACACATATACTTATAGAAAAGATATAAGTACAAATGCACAATTATGTAAGACCGTATTCTATATTAACTTAATATCAAGATTTACTGTTTAAAATATATACTGAACAGATTCTTTAAAATAAGTTTTAAACTTATGCCTAAAATTTAAAATTTAACTTTAAAATTTTTTAAAAAATTAATATATTATGTTTAAAGGTCAATATTTATTTTAATTTATGCAATAACTAGTTTTTTAAATTAGCCTTTATACAACTATTTTCAGCATGAAACACAGAATGAAGATAAAACTTCCTTAACCTATTGATTGATTGGTAGCTTAATGATGGCTGAATGGCTAAGGTGCTAGTAGTCAGTACCAGAGTCCATGGATTCAAGTCCAACTGTTGGCATGGAAGTTTGCAGCTATTCAGAATCAGCTTTAAGCAGTAGTCCCAGTCTAATTAGCCATCATGTAGCAAAATATTGACTATAGTGTTCCAAACCAAACCAAACCAAACCTATTCAGGACTGAGATTTTGGGCCACTGCATTACATTCAGGCCTCATATGATGCACATCACACTCAACAGGTTAAGAGAAAAGACAACATTTTCTGTTCTCTCTTCCTACGATTAAAATTTTTTGAAAAAGAGAGATTGCCAGACCCACAATTAAACAACTAAGATAGATACAGGTAACCCTCCTATAACACAGTAGATAGGTTCCTAGAAAATACCGTGTTGTGTGAAACCGTGTTATATGAGACCCAGAGACAGTTCAAAAAAGGGGGGTTACGTTCTAAAAACTTATTAAAAACAAACTTTTTTTTTAAATTCCAAATAAGCAACTTAATTTTTATTAAAAATATAAATGTATGTATAAGACAAAATGAAAAAAAACGAAAAATATTATTTTCGTTTAATGTGACCTTAATTTATAAATTTCTTCCTCATCACTGCTCAGTACAATAAAAAAAAAACCTTTTTTCGGTTAATGGACATCAGCTATACTTTCAGAACCTTTTTCTTCATTTAGATTTTTTGCACCTTCTATCCTCTTTAAAAAATCTGTAATTTTGGTTTATTTGCTGGTTCTTACAAGGTCATTGTAGATTCACGGTATGGAGATGGACGATTAATTTTGCAGTTCCCTTTTGAATTTTCGGCTTCTTTCAGCGGAAGGGTCTGCATTCAGGAAAAATAATTCAAGATTTTTGGCTCATCTTAGGCCTTCTTGTAATTTTATAGTTATAAATGAATAAATTATAATTTGTTTATACATTTTCATGTAAAGCCACTATAGTTCATTATTCCTTCCCATCATTATTTTAAGGTAATTTAGTTTTTAAATGTATTAAACAAAAATCATGTTATGTAGTGCTATAGAAGTACAGTATTGTACAAAGGTTTTCATAAATTTTTTATCGTGTTAGAGCGAAACCATGTTACAAGTTGCAGTGGTATACGAGGGTTCCCACAGTTTATCTTATTGTGTTAGAGTGAAACCATGTTGTAAAATGCCATGCTGTAGGAGGGCTACCTGTACTAGTTTCCATTTCTTATAAATAATTTCTCCCCCTTTTTTCAACTTTAAAAGAGTATCTGCAAGAAGTTGTTAAAAAATTCAATCTCATATTGAAGATTAGGGAATAGCACAAAGTCTTTTACATCATAACTATTACACTTCATAAAACAAATTGGACTGCAGTACTTGTATGGTTTGATATTTTAGTAATTAAATAATACATACAAATAACATTTATCTACTGAAATATGTGTATTTACAAATACACTAACAAGAATTTTAATAAACTCCTCATATTACAAACTAAACAAAGTCTAACTTCAATTCTAAAGCAGAAAACCAGTTTTTTCAAATATTTAGAACTATATCCGTTGTTAAAAAATAGCTGCATAAGTTTTAATATAGACATGAAAATATTTCCAATTCCCTTACTTGATTATGTTGCATTAAAATTTCCAGTTTCCACATATGGCATTCACATTCTGCTTCTTTTACTGTTAACTGATGCTGCAGATCAGATATACGGGATTCTAATAATGCTATTTTCTTATCTTTCTCAGCAATCTAGTGGAGCAAAAAAACATTTGTTATGGTTTACATTTAACATTCCAAATTCTTTTAAGAGACCTATTTGAACAACACCACTCTTAAAATTTATATATGAATGGGAATAAACATAGACCTAAATATAGCAGTTAATGCATAAAGAAAATAAAATTTTAAATTATATGCTTTTTAAAACTACTGACAATAAATAAGTAAAATGAAACATAAAATGATGATATTTGAAGTGACTTTAACACAACCTGCACATTTCCTTACAAGTAACATTTGGTTTAAGTTATCAAGCCATATTGATCAGTTCTTCATAATCAAATCATATTTGTGAAAAATGAAATGACACACGATATTGTCTATTATCTTTTTGTTCACTTTTCTTATTCCCTTAGTAAGGGAAGAAGCTTGCATAACCATAGTGCATCATAAAACTTTCAAAAGAAAAATAATACTGTTAATATGAAAAGAAATTTCTCCACAATGAATCAATATAATACTCAGCTATTTTTGTCTAGATTATTTCAAAGGTTATAGATACTAATAATTTAGAAAAGTATGCAAATTTATATGAGATAATAACTTATCAAGCACTTGTTTTAAAAAAACTAAACTACACTGATGATGTACATCAGTATCTGATACTGCTATATAAAAAGATAAGTTTTTCACATCTACACTAATGAACTATATGTGGATAACAACATAATTTCAAATATATCTAGACCAACTCTAAACACTTTTAACAGAAAAAATTACTTTATTGCATACATCTTCAGGGGAGCTCTGAATTTTCATATCAGGATCTTCTACTGACATTTCTAACTGGTGACTAATACTTGGACTTGATCTACTTGAATGAGAAACATCTTGGGAGGAAAAATCAGAATTCAGCCCCTGTCAAACATACCAAACTATTTTAATACAAATGAATTAAACAATAAAACTTACTACAAGAAACTTACAGTTTAAGTAAGCGAATAAAACAAACAGGTATTACACATATTTGTTTAATGCTATATTGAAAAACATTTCTATAGCATACTTTCTTTACTTAATTATCAAGTGAAGTGAAGTAAAGAAAAAAATCCAGACAATTCCAACTTCAGCAGTTTGGCAATACAAAAAAAATTATGCTTCTAATAAGTAATTCAAATCAATAGTATTTAATAATATGACTGGTATCATGGTTTATTCAAAGGAAATTTTTACATTACACACATTCAAATTTTTATTAACCTTTTTAACTATTAGTTTTTAAAATGTGAAAAAAATTAAAAAATAGCTATAAAATATACATCTAAAAATAACATAGATTCTTACATAAAACATGAACAAAAATTGGAAGTTAAAAAAGAAACCTTACTTCAAGATTAAGAACAGAAGGAATTAATACATGGATTTGCTATTACACAAAAAGAATCAGTAGGCATAAATCACTGATTACAAATGATCAAATCTATAAAATTTAAAAACTTAGAAGGATTAAGAGCATATATCAGTATAATTTAAATTTAAGCACTGAATAATAAAACTTGAATAACCTAGAATGAATCTCATTACAATTATCCATTGACCATAAATCCAAGATATAAACTGTTAAAGACCTTCCAATGAAAATACACCACAAGCCTAAATGATATCAAGATCACATTTAAAAGAAAATATAGCATAATCTGCATGATAATATTATCCTATTCTATAATTAATTTATTGTTCAAGAGCAATAAATTTGACTAAATATTTACTTTATGTTCTCCATCAGGAAGATGAAAATCTGATTGAGGTGACTCGTTAGAATACCTGTAACATTAGAATTAGAGATAAAACATTTAAATGCAGATTTAAAGTGAATATAGAGTTGATTCTCATTAACATAATTTTTTTATTCTTTATTTCTATAAGCATTTGATATTTTACTAGTGAGAAATGACATTAACCCTTTCAAGACGGGCGTCTCATATATGCATTCCCTATGAATGTTGCTCACAGCCGGGCATCCCACCCATGCATCGCTGAAGAATGAACCCGGTGGATGGGTAATGCATATGTGCATTTTAAGCTGGACCAATTTTTAAAGACCCCTATATGGCACCCAGTGTCCATTACTTTTGAACTGAAAAATAGTTTTAGTATTCTGACCTTCAGTTTGCTCACATTCTGCCTCAATTTGATATTTTGCACATCAGCTGTTGTGGGGGAGGGGGGAAAGCATAATGTAAACAAACAGAGCTCGGCTCTTTAACTCTCCACGTGATATAAACATTTGCACTTCCGCTGTCTCTCAGAATACTTTTTTTATTTTATTATCGCTACTATATGGGTTCTTTTGGGATGTTATCGTCAGTTCTGCTACATTTTGCATTGCTTTTGGTTATATTTTGCATACTTCCCTTCTTATTTCGGAAAGCCTCGACTCCAGTTATAGCGAGAAAACGTTATTTATCAGAAGAAGAATATACTCGCATGATAAATGAGACAATTAGTGACATAGATGAGGGTAATGATTCACTGTCTAAAGAGTTAGAAAGTGGTATTTCTAGTGATTCTGAAATGGACATTTTATCAGAGACTAAGCTCACTGACTGCCTTCCCCTTCCAATAGAAGTTGGACTCAAGATACTTTATCTTGTACTCAAGTGTTGGAGGAATTGCATCCCCATACATTTATTGGAACATCAGGACAAATTTTGTAGTAAATGCTGAAAATGAAATTGATTTCTTTACTATTTTCTTTGATGATGATCTACTAAATTTGATTGTTGAAGAAACAAACAGTTTTGCTCAAAACGCTCAAAGAAGTGCTCCATCAACTTCTAAATCAGCCAAATATTCAAATTTAAGTATAGCGGTTATAAAAGTGTTTTTTTGCAATGATAATACTGAAGGTGTATAGTTTGTTCACAAACCGTGCTAAAACAAAGGAAAAAGCAGTATGCTAGTAGATCATGCAATGTAGGACTTTGTGTTTCTCCGTGCTTCAAGATTTACCACACTCAGGCTTCCTTTTAAATATTGTTACTTCTTGTTGTAAATAGTCTGTGAATTTTTTTTTATTAATTTTAAACTTTATTAATGTATTTTGTCA
This sequence comes from Dolomedes plantarius, assembly GCA_907164885.2. NCBI lineage: Eukaryota > Metazoa > Arthropoda > Arachnida > Araneae > Dolomedidae > Dolomedes > Dolomedes plantarius. The sequence continues at coordinate 65,584,279 of OU015494.1, read as the reverse complement.
ATTAAAACTTTGGAATAATTTGAATAGCGCTTTCGAAAATTAATTCTTAAGGTAAGCGATTTTTTTTTATATTTTTTAGTGTAAATTAAAGAAAAGAGATTATTTAAGGCTAATTTTAATGTATATGACAGCTTAACTAATAATCTAAAACGGCACCACAAATTATGACGTTAGGGCTTAAACTTTTTTTGTGTGATTGTTTTCTTAAAGTTAGGCTTAGCGACGCAAAACCCCCGTCCTGTGGGATGATTCATTTCACTAACGCTCCATCCCCAGCGAGCGTCTTAGGCAGAGCTGCCCCGTCGTAAAAGGGTTAAATACATGAACATAAAATACTCAATTTCTCATTAAAATGAAAAGAATAAAAATTATATATATATATGCAGAATCTAGTATATAGTGGTACACCACCCCTCTTTATTTTTCAGCTCAATTTAGCAATATAACACTTTGTAGATACTTTACTTCTAATGGCCATTGGTTTTATATATCCAGCACATTAATATTCAGAGAAATATTTACTATTGAAACAAGTCACTGAAGATCATTCACCTCTCTCTCTCTCTCCTCCTCCTAACATACTTATAAGAATTTTATGAATTTTCAATGTACATGTAATTACTGAATTTTGTTTGTTCCCACTTTTATTCTTTTAAATGAACACGTCATAAATTTTTAATGTTAAAGAAGATCACAACTACAGTTACTACAAGCAAACACTTTCAGTACCATATAGACAGAATCAAAATAACTTCCTGTGATCAATCTTTGCTAAATCAAACATTAAATTTAGTGGTGACAAGCAGATAGCACAACTATGATAGATCAAAATGAATAAAAATAAAAATCAGATAAATATTAGAAGTCTTTTAAAGAGAAAATGCTTGAACATTCATTTTCCGTTCCAGTATAATAACTTCCTAGTATTATAGTAGAACTAGTTTTAAAAACTAACACTTTAAACAAAGCTTCAATTTTAAATCAGGAATAGAACAGCCAAAAATATCTACAGCACAAAACTTATTTCCAATTTAAAAACTTAATATTTAGTTCACTGGCTATAGATTTTTTAAAAAAAGGAAATGAAGGGGTAACTCCATATAAATTAATAGAAACAACATTCAGATTAAAACTGCTTACTCCTTCTTTGATAGACTAAATAAAAAAAAACTCATTATTTTCAACTATTTCCAATAAGCACTTTTAACTCTACACTTGTAATGATGACAATGCTACACTTTGTTGCTCTATATAGAACATAATACATGGAGTCTCACAAGTCATATTAAGCTCATAAATGTACATAAATTTAAGTAAAAGCACAAGGTCCCATTTTTTTTATAAGCAGTACTTTGAAACAAAAATATTAAATCATTTTAATCAACCAGTATGTTAGTACATAATGAATGCTTTTCAAATTTATACACAATAAAATAGGGAAAAGTCTCATAAATTCACAAAAACTCAAAAAATTCTTCAATCAGTACTTTCTAAGACTCTTCCCTACCTAAATACTATGGAAATGAAATGAGAAATTGAGCAGAATGATAATAAGCTATCACCTATATTCTTTAAAAAAATTACAGGATCAAAAATTAAGAACTGAAAAAAAAAATCAAGAACTTCAATCATTACTAAATATTTAATTTAGAAACTCTTTGAAAAATTCTTTTGATATTTTTGTCATTTCATTGTAAGATGTTACTAATAGAGACTAATAAATATGACTCATTATTTTAAGACAAAAATATCCAAAAGAAAAAAGTGCAACATTTATGAATTACAATTTTAAGAGTAAATATTCATAATTCATAGTTATATTTCCTGCCATTCGTTTACAAGTAAGTTTAATCAGGATTTTAAAAAAATAAGAAAAATTCTTACAAATGAGATATAGACTGGACAGGACCAAATATTTGTTCTGGAGTTACTTCACAAAATGTAACACAGTTCATCTAAAAATTAAAATGAAGAATTCAAAGTTACACAAAGGAGCAAATAGTTTTTTTATTGCCTCAGATATGCCTTGAAAATTATATAACAGTACATAAAATAATTCTTTAAATATTGAATAAACAAGAAAATAGCAAAACTTGAAAGAATGCAACCAGTTATACACAATTAGTTTTTAGAATTACAATATTTTTAAAGTATTAAGTGGACAGCTTGGAATATCATAGATCCTAGATCTAAACAGTCATAACATATAAAGAAAAAGAAGAAATGCTGCTTATAATATCCATATATCAACAGAGGTATAACTCAAACTACATAGTCTTATGCCCTAGTATCAGCTACTTGGCTAAAAAAAAAAGATATTTCAGGACAAAAATTAAACTATTATACACATACTTTTTCAAAATGCACACTTTCATATAGCCTATAGCTAAACAGCCAATATTTTTGTTTGTCAAAATCCCACAATGACAATGAAAACAGTTACACAGACATTATGCTTACACAGAAAGTAATTGAAAGCATTTATAAATATTGTAAATTTTTATGTCTCTTTTACTCAAATTACTTTTCAAAAAGATTTGTAAAGTGTATGCTATACAAGACAAAATCAGAATGTAATGATTTCTGAAATGACCCAAGCCAATATTAGAATATTTCAAATAATGACAGAAAGAAATAAAGAAAAACAATGCTGTGTAGACCTGGTCTGGAATATTCCAGCTAGGGGGCATAAGTCACAACTACAAACAACAGAAAAATGATGTCACAGTATCATCAATGAAGAAATTATTTAAGTTACCTTCAACACATTTTATGCTGATAGAAGCATCAGACAAGCAAATATGAGAACACATAGGTTTATTCAAGGATATACAGATAGATCAAAGAAGCATTTAAATGGGTGAAAAATAAATAAATGATCCATACCTCCCAGTGACCTGTAGAGCGAGCATGATGAATAACATGTAGCAGTGCTTGCACATCATGATTTAAATTACAATTTTGATCACGGAGAAAACTATTCTCCACTTTAAGAGATGATAAATGTTGCTGCATATTCTGGAAAAAAATATGTCAAGTGAAGTAAAAAAATTAAAATTTTTGTCTCAGTAGAAAAGAGTTTGAGAGTATTATAGTGATAACAGGTTAATGCATTTCAAATAATAATTTTAATATTAACCGTATCAAAATAAAAATTGCCTTTGGAGGCTGAACAATATAATATAAAGTCATTCCTGTTTGAATTTTCTGCTAATACGAAAGAGAAATAAAAAATCCTCCATTCTTAAACCAGATATGAAAATGGGATAAATGTTTATAAATGCTTTTGAGTTCAAAAGAAAATTTTTCTTTCCTTTATAGAGGAATATTTCAATAAACAGAGATAGAGGGGAAAGGCTATAATGTGAATTATAAAACTTTAATAAAAATTAATATCAATATACATCTATTGAAGAGGAACCAATATTTCCCTCATTTATATTGTAATTTCCTTGATTTATTAATACAAAATAACATGTACAAAAATCTACAACAAAAAGACACCTTGTGGCCTTCTTTCAAAATTCATGGACATACAATGCCTCAACAAAACATACAGCTTCTTAAAATCCATGACGAAAATTCAGATCGGCATCTAAGTTTGAACTAATATAGTTCATGAGATCTGAAATCATTAGGTGCAATTATCTCAATAGTGAATCAACAAATGTAGTCTTTAATAACATATTAAACCAACTTTTTAGAAATTTTATGCTATATAAGCATTAAATATTACAACTAAATGGTGGAAATAAAGTGTCAGATGGAGAAGTTATTTGTCTGAGAGAAATGTATATCAACAATTTATAAACAAACCAAAACTAATTTACTTCTTTTAAGTAACTGGCTACCTGACTAAAGGTTTTGTTACTAAAAATTGTATTATCCTCCTAACTCAGAAATATTCAAATGCCTATACTAATATCATTATTCAAAAGTGCCACCCTCCCTGTATAGTGATTACCATATTATGCATTCACCACGTGGGATTAGTTTCAAAAACTGACTAAAGTATGGATCTACCTGTGTTCAGTGGCGGCTAGTGTATAGGCACTGCAGAACTGCAGCACGCCCTATTTTCTCTCGATATTATCAATAACATTCAGTAGGTAAAATGAGCAATTTTTTCCTTTAATCCTTTCTTTATACTTGTACAATCTTTATACTTGTAATGTTAATGTCAGTAGCCATCCCCTTGTTCATGTAAAAGGAGAAAAATCTTCGAATGGAACTGTGCTCTTCACAGTTCCAGTAATGCAGTGTTTGGCTGTTGTACGCATGTCCGGGGTACTAGAGCTCATTCCCACTGGGTAGAGCAGGGTCGGCACTGTCACCCACGCTGTTCCCCGAGTATGTGATTGTGTTTATTTTTGACTCGACATGTATCATGTTTAAAAACCGTGTACCATATTCTTCAATATGATAAACTGTAAATGACTATCAGCTATTCTATTTAATTCAGTGGTTTTGGGGTTAATTTCTTGTATAGAAAATTTTAATACTTATCCATGACCTCTTCGAATCCCAAAGAAAAAAGTTCTGTGACAGTAAGTGAACTTCAACAGCTTCAGTCCCATAGTTGTCTCTCCATGAGAAAGTTACAGTCAAGAAAAGAGGCCGTTCAACACCTGATATTCAAATATCTCAGCCAGGAATAAGCAACAACAACAGATATATTCGTAGCTTTAATGCTTAATGGTACTAATGGAAAAGTTGGCTCTGCTGCTGTGATGTGAAAAATACATTGATTTACTTCCCGTGTTTGCTGTTTGGAGGTGATGTAACATGGACACAAGACGGTTTTTGAAATGTAAACAAAATGAAAGAAAATTTGAAAAACATGAGAAGTCAAAGAAGCATATTGAAAATGTGGTTTCACTATCACTTTTAGGAAATGTAAATATTAAGGAGAAACATAGTAAGGCTTACAGACTTTTAATCAATGAGCATACCGTGAACATTAAAAAGAACCGTGAAATTTTTAACCAAAATAATAGACTGTATTTTATTTTGTGGAAACATAGAAACCCCTTTACGTGGACATGATGAAAAAGATGATTCAATAAATCTAGGGTTATTTAGAGGAATAATAAATTTTGCACCTAAATTACATCCAGATTTAAAGAATCAATAAGAAACCAGTACTGTCATCAAAGGTGTTTCTAAGACCAGTTAGAATGAGATACTTGACTTTCTGCTACAAATATACCATGAGGAGATAAGGACAGAAGTTAGAGAAACTTCGTTTGTAGCTGTCATGGCTGATGACATAACAGATGTTTCAGAACACACTCAAATGGTTCATTGTTCTACGGTACGTATTGACATAGATGGGCATTCTTGATTCCAGAACTTCAAAAATTATGGCGACCACGGCTCTCATCTATATGCCCTATCAGATTGAAGACCAGTCATTATGTAGCAAAACCTGTATACGCAGTCAAGGGTTAATTTTCCAAGTTCAGAACAGTTCATTTTTATAGACCTGGGCACCAGACGGACAGTACGGATTTGCCAACCAATTTGGGCAACCCTGGGCCCCTTCTTTATTCCAGAAAATAAAACTTCAGATAGCATATCAAAACGTATTCTAGAACAGTTAGACATAAAGGAAATCAACAAAAACTCAAGACATTTGATGGTGCAAATGTGACGAAAGGAGTTCAAGCAAAAATAAAAGCAGTTTATAGCAATTCACATTTCATTTACTGTTATGCATATCAACTTAATTTAATAATGAGAAAAACAGCAAGTATTAGACGGAAAGCAAGAATATTTTTCTTAAAAATTTTGGAATTCTTCTCAAGAAGCATACGGACGTCAGCATTCCACGTCCATCCTCTACAATGTGGAACTTTCTATGAATCCTGAAAGACTCAATCCACTTAGAGTGCTTTTAATGGAGAAAAATTTCCTCCAGGGATCAAGGAGAAGATTATTAACTTTTTCAGTCAAAGTAAAAGAAGAAGAATGGATTTTCTTTTTAAATGAATGGATCAAAGTAAAAACTGGGACAATTTATAAGTAAATAAACAATAAATTTTTAGTTTAGCATTTTATCAAGTTAATTGTAAATTTTTTTTATATTTTGTTTCGTTTTACACAATAATAAAACAATGGCTAACATTTTTCTAAAGCAGCACCCCTTCTAATTTTAGCAAGGAGCCACCACTGCCTGTGTTGTTCCTTCATATAGGGGCAGTGGTTCCCAACCCGTAAAAGTCTGTGGACCACTACGCCAGAATTGAACCATATGCGGATCCCTCCCCCCCCCCACAGAAACACATACCGACTTGAGAGGGGGGACCTTCCGGGGGATTTAGAATATCCCTCAGGAAAAAGGGATACAGGATTGACGTACTCACATTCTAATGTATCATTTTCTAATCATAAAATAATTATGTTAAACTTTAAAAAAAATTTAATTCAACACCTGATAGCCATCAGATATATTCCGCCCATCTAATTAATTAACATTGCTTTCAAAATCCCCATTTATTTGGCAACATTTTTAAATGTGGTGCCGGACCACTCCCAAGGCTCTTGCGGACCACCAGTTGGAAACCACTGATATAGGGTCACACTGGTCCACCAATTAAGTGCTCTTGTAATAAAGAAGCCAATAGTAACTGCAACATGTATAGACAAATGTCTTAAGAAATAATTGCCTGCTGCAGTAGAGAAAAAAGAATAATTGACAAATTAATAGATTTAAAACTGTTTAGAATTGTTTTTAAATTATAAATACTGTAAAGAAATCAAAAGGGAAAAGTACATTAACGAGAGACTCCATAGACAGCCGCTCCTCAACCAGTCTTCTCATTTCTTTCTCACATTCATGAATATTAATAACAGCTTCCTGAAAAGAAAAAAAAAACTTAAATTTTTATCTCAAATTTTAAAAAAAAAATATTCCCAGCTTCAAAATCTAAAAAATAAGATTTAAATAAAACAAGTAAACAATAATTACATGAAAAAGAAATGAAATTCTGTTCCAAGAATGCAAAATCATCTAAGCATTTAATTAGTCTCAACCTTTTTATCTTAATATCTGATGAATGAAAAACTGTTTAAGCTGTTTTCATTAGAATTTTCTTTGAGACCACAGTGAAAAAATATTGCAAATTATATAATCTAACAAAATTGGATTTAATAAATATTTCTTTTTAGATTTTCAGTGTAATGAAATGATCCTACACTATACAATCAAAAGTTGCTGCATATTTAAGGAAATAAGTAATTTCGCTCTAATGTGTTGTTCCACATACTCAGAGAAGGTATAAGAGTAAACAGATGGGTTCAGAAGTTTCAGGCTAAAGTAACATTAGTAGAAAAGCACCAGGAAGAGAGCTTAACTTCAAAGCAAGAGCATGAGATTATGAGCTACCTTTGTAAAAATACTAGTAAGATTTTAAATAAGTTGCAATTATCTCCATTTCATATGAATGATATTGTGAGTAAGTTACTTTGTAAGAATTAGAATGATGTAAATAGGTAAACCATACATACTGACAGAGAGGCTCTTTCAGCACTATAGAGGTTACCATGATGAAATCTGCTGAAACAATCTAAAGAGATTTTCAAAGCACCTCAGGATGTAACATCAGCAAAATGACAGTTCATCAGTAGCTCTGGGCTATAGATTCCAAAGGTAGAGCAAGATTCACAATCTGTGAATAAGTCTATGATAAGCCAGTTTATGATAATCTATGAATAAGCCAGTTGAATATTTCAAAGGTGTAAAGCCCATTGTCAATGAATGTTTCAGCAATGGTGAAAAAACCCATGGAGAAAATCTTACCTCATCATTGGACAGTTCAAAGGATAAATTTGGGTTAGATTGCCAGATGAATGTTAGTTATCTGACTGTTTGATGCCAACTGTCAATTGTACAGGAAGCATTATGGTATGAGGATGTTTTATATAATTTTTATAGGGTCCTGTGATTCTGATTATGAAAACCTCATTACAGAGGCATGTAATCATAATTTAAACAATTCTTTCTTTCCGATGCTGTAGTAAAAGACTAATGAGGCCAATCCTTTTATCTGAATGATTATATAGCAATCCACAAACACAATCCAAGCAGTTTTGGAATAATGCACAAGGTACTAAACCAAGCCTGGCCAACATGCGGCCCGCCAGGCGATTTTATATTTCTATTGAAACTTTTGTTTCTTGTTGTATGTATACAAAAAATATGAACTAAATGAAAATTTGCGTGTGACATTGTTATAATGAGCAAGTCCGACTACGAACTCCAGTTCCATATTTGATATCCACGAATGCCAAATGTTACTGAAATAATCGGTTTTGTTAGGCAACCATCTGTAACCAATCCAGAATTTTTTTTCTCTTGGTAATGCAGGAGAGTAGAATTATGACATAGAGCAGCTGGCAGGGAGTTGCCCGTGAGGAACCGATGTCCTGTTGTCCACTACGCACACACTTGGGTCCGTCATCAGTTCGTTATTGTTGAAATGTTAGTTTAAACTTATGCATATTGCCAATAGATGGCACCACCAATCATCCACCATTCTTGTATGTAATGTATGAATAAAACTTTAGTCTTCCTACTGCTACCAGAGAGGTATGTTGTAATTATTTATTCTTGGACTCATGCTGTATTTTCCACTAAAGATAGGTTCCTTTAGGTTATGGGCCCAGAAAGGTTCAAGAATAATATATTTTGTAATGTTTAATTATTTATGTTTAAGTTATTTATTTCTATACTAACTTTTAGAATTAATATACTTAGATGTTCAGTCACATGGCATTGGTAGGCCTAAGTAATAAAATACATGTGACAGTGTTATAAACGTTATTTTTAACTTTGGAATAGAATTTAATACTTATCAGGCAATTCTAGATTGAGAGTAATATATTTCAATAAGAAAATTTTATTGTAATTAATCTCAAACTTAAATTTTTTGACTGATAGATTTGTAACTGAAGTTAAAATTAAACATGCCTGGAGGAGACTCATTTTGCCATAAGCAGTTAATAGGTAGGGCTAATTTTATAGATTGGCAATTTGCAATGAAAATGCATTTAATAAAAAAGGATTTATGGGAATATGTTGATGGAACTAAGGAAGATCCAGCAAAGGATGCCAAAGCCTTGTCCTACATTGTAGAAGGGGTTAGTGAGACCATTTTTAATGATTTGAGGGAATTAAGTAGTGGAAAGGAAGCTTGGAAAGTTTTAACCAAAACTTATGATGATAAAGGGATTACTAGAAAGGTTTCAATTATCAAAGAATTGGTTAATACACGGTATGTTGACTGCAAAGATATGTCTGATTATTTGCACAAGGTGATATCAGCATATCAACAGTTAAAATCAACTGGTGTTAAAGCTGATGAAGAGTTAATTGCTGGGATAATTCTAGCAAATTTACCTGAACGTTTTGAACCTCTTATAATGGCACTAAAAAATTGTGGTGAGGATATAATTGTAGACAATGTTAAAACCCGTTTAATGGCTGAGGAAGTTAAACCTTTTGTGGATAATAATAAGGAGCAAGCTTTTGTTAATGAAAAATTTAGAGGAAAGAAATCATTTAAGGGAAAATGCTTTCGGTGCAACTTATTTGGCCATAAAAGTTCAGATTGTCAAAAACCGCCTCGACAAAATGGGTATGATAACAAATTCAGTAAAAGGGGAATATCACAGCTAAAAATTGGTAAGAGGGAAGAAGCTTATGTAGCAGAAATGTATGTTGTAAGCTCAAATCCAAACCCAAATACCTGGTATATGGATTCCTGCGCCTCATATCACATGACCCCATATAAAGTGTTAATTAGCAACTATCGAGAACCTAAAATCCATCAAATAAAAACAGGGAGCTCTGTTATAGAAGTTGAGGGAGAAGGTAGTGTAGCTTTTGTTTTATCTAGAAATGGAGAGAAAGTAAATGTGACTTTCAGAAATGTTTTGCATGTTCCACAGTTAACAGCAAATTTATTGTCTATTAAGTACCTAAATAAAAATTTTGGAATGATTACCACCTTTACAGGTGAAAGGTGTTTTGTCTATAAAGATGATCACTTAGTAGCTACTGGAACAGGTGTTAGTGATAACTTATATTCTTTAGACTTGCATAATGAAATGGCTTTAATTAATACCAGGAGCACATCTAATGAGTTATTACATAAAAGAGTGGGTCACTTAAGCGAAGGGGGCATGATAAGGTTAAAGGATATGGTAGAAGGTTTTCCTTTTAGTGGAAAAATTAGTGATTGCATACCATGTATTAAAGGCAAAATGCACAGAATGCCATTTCCAAAGGGAAAAGCTAAGCGTGCAAAGGGATTATTGGGAATAGTGCATACGGATTTATGCGGGCCCATGAGTATTGCATCCATTGGGGGATCTAGATATTTTCTAACACTAATTGACGATTTTTCCAGAATGACTTTTGTCTATTTCTTAAGGAACAAGAGTGAGGTCTTTGGAAAATTCAAAGATTTTCAAGCACATGTTGAGAGGCAGACAGAAAAATCTATTAAGGCGTTACGGTCAGATAATGGAGGAGAATATATAAGTGGGGAAATGGATAGTTATTTAATCTCTAAAGGTATCCAACATCAGAAGTCCATTCCTTATACACCAGAACAAATGGGGGTAGTGGAGAGATCAAACAGGACCTTAGTGGAAAGGGCAAGATCAATGTTAGCTGATGCTCATCTTGATCAAATTTATTGGGCAGAGGCAATTCAAACAGCAACTCATTGCAAAAATATATCTCCTACCATTGCAGTTTCAGATATGACTCCTTTTGAAAAATGGAGTGGGGAAAAACCAAATCTTGAGTATCTTAGAGTGTTTGGGTGTCGTGCATTTGTACATGTACCGAAACAAAAACGTTTAAAATGGGATGTCAAGGCTAAAGAGCTAATATTTATTGGTTATTGTCAAGACAGGAAAGGGTATCGTTTGATTGATCCTACGACTTATGAGATAACTAATGCACGAGATGTTCATTTTTTGGAAAATGACATGTATTTTCAAAAGGAATGTAAAACATCAGAATTCTTTGATGAGTCTTTATTCAGTGGGAGAAGTAGGGTTAGAAGTAATTCTTCAGGCAGTGAGGAAACAATAAATAACACAATCAGCAATACACAACATGAAGTAGTTGATAATAATGAGGATAGAGTTAGACCAGAGAGCCCAGTTGCCATAAATGACAGGGATGATAATGATAATGGTTTAAATGAAAGTAATGTGGTTAATGTTGCACCTACTTTGGGACGTCCACATAGGGAAGTTAGGCTTCCGAATCGATATCAGGATTTTGATACTAAAGGTATGCCAGATTTACAAATGCCAAATATAGATCATGTATGCTATGTTAAATCAATGACTAGTGATATTCTTTCTGAACCTAAAACCATTGATGAAGCACTTAATAGTGTTAATGCAAATCATTGGAAAGAATCAATAGCTGAAACTATATCGGGCCACATTAAGAATAAAACTTGGGATATAGTAAATAAACCTAAAAATAAAAATATAGTTGACTGTAAGTGGGTTTTCAAAATTAAATATAACTCAATCGGGGAAATTGAAAGGTACAAAACTCGTTTGGTGGCAAAAGGCTTTTCACAAATTGAAGGAATAGACTATGATGAAACATTTTCACCTGTAGTACGATATGTCACTTTACGTGTTTTGTTAGCATATGCAGCTATATATGATTGGGAGATAGACCAAATGGATGCAGTCATGGCATTTGTTCAAGGAAAACTAAATGAGGAAATTTACATGAAAATCCCTGAGGGTTTTAATGAATATTATCATGAAAATTTGAAGGGGAAGGTTCTAAAACTCAATAAAGCGTTAGACGGCTTAAAACAAAGTGGCAGACTTTGGTATCTTATGTTGGAAGAGGGGTTAAAGGAAATGGGCTTGTGGCAAAGTTCTTTTGATAGTTGTGTATTTATCAACTTAAATGAAAATAATGACCTTGTAATTGTTACTATTTATGTAGACGACTTGTTGATCTTTAGTAATTCAGTGAATCTTAAAAATTCGATAAAAGAACAACTAAGTAAACGGTTTGAAATGAAAGATCTTGGACCAGCAAATTATTCTTTAGGTATTAAAATTGAACGTAATAGACCTGCTGGGTCCATTAGCCTGAACCAAACACAATATGTGGAGAGTACCTTACATAAATATAACATGCATGAGTCCCATAGTGTTACAACACCTCTTGATCCAAATCAAGTTCTATCAAAGCTTCAGAATGGTACACTAGAATGCAAAATTAAAGTACCATATCAAGCTGCTGTTGGGAGTTTGCTTTATGCATCTCAAGCGACACGACCTGACATATCCCATGCAGTAAACACAGTATGCCAGTTCTGCAACAACCCTGGCAATATCCATTGGACATGTGTGAAGAGAATCATGAGGTACCTTCGTGGAATGACTGGAGCTACTCTCAACTACTCAAAGGATCATAGCAGTGATATTGTTGGACACTGTGATTCCAACTATGGAGGTGATGTAGGAGATCGACGTTCAACCACTGGCTATGTATTTACAATTGGAGGAGGAGCAGTATCTTGGTGTAGTAAGCGTCAACCTACGATAGCTACAAGCACGACTGAAGCCGAATATATGGCTTTATCAGCAGCTGCAAAGGAAGCCATATGGCTTAACAAGATTGTGAAGGAATTGGGTCTTACAGATGTAAAACCCATTGTGATTTTTTGTGATAACAGAGGAGCTATTGCTCTATGCAAAAATAATGTCTACCACGGTAAATCAAAACATATTGACATTCGTCATCATTTTGTGCGTGAAGCTTTGAAGCTTGGACATATAGATGTACAAACTGTTTCCACATCAAATATGATAGCCGATTATTTGACTAAAACTGTCAACAGAATGAAACATGAACTATGTGCAAGATCTATGGGACTAAATCTGTAATGTGAACTTTTATTCAACTGCTGTAAATTTTTTTGTTCACTTTATCTTATTTTGTGACAGAATCTCTCACTGATTATATGAAAACTTGATTTTGTTAACTGTTTAAACTAAAGTGGGAGTGTTGAAATGTTAGTTTAAACTTATGCATATTGCCAATAGATGGCACCACCAATCATCCACCATTCTTGTATGTAATGTATGAATAAAACTTTAGTCTTCCTACTGCTACCAGAGAGGTATGTTGTAATTATTTATTCTTGGACTCATGCTGTATTTTCCACTAAAGATAGGTTCCTTTAGTTATTCATTGCATGAGCGAAGTTATTTGAAGTGAATCTCTGTTAATGTGTTAGGTTTGTTTTTCACTTACTGGCGTGTTTACTAAGTTTTTTTTTTTATATGTGTGTGGTGCTGATAGTTAAATAAAAGTGACACCTGAAGACATCAGATTTGTTTTCCAAAGAAATTCTGAAATTTATTCAAGTGAATATATTTTTACTCATGCAAGTAAAATTAAAAATTAGTAAGAATTTAATAAAATGTTAAATTGATAGAAGTTATTATAAATTTTCAAGTGTCAAGTGATTACTATTTGTATTAAGTTTAAATAAAGTTATGTATAAATACCAATAATTAATAATTATAATACATCATTAGAAAACAAGAATGCTAAATTTACTTAAGTAAATTTTGTTACTCTGTGTAATTGCTAGTATACCAATATTTCCAACTAACATTTATTTGAAATTTTTTAACCCTTCAAAACAATTCAAAAAAAGAAAAGTTGTTGATGAAAGCAGGAAATTTAATGATCCTTGGGAAAAGATTATTTTTTCACAATGGAGAACACAAAATTAATGAATTTAATTTGTAGATAGATGATAGTCGCTGTATATAAGGAACATAACATTAAAAGACAAAACATATTGAATATGTAAATTTCAGTAAAGAAGTAAAAATTTCTAAGTTAACTGCACTTAAATTGCATCTAAAAACTCAGAAAATGATATTTGGTTCTTTATTACAACAACCATCTACCATTCTCAAAGCAAGTTATTCTGTTGCCATGTTGATTGCAAAGAAAATGAAAAAAAAAACAATTTTGGATGGTGAACTCGTGAAAGACTGTTTGTAAGCAGTTATAAAAGATGTTTTGCTCGATAAAAGCAAATTATTTTCAAGTATCAGTCTTTCATGCCAAACTATATGTTGTCGCATTGATGATATTTCAACTGAAATAGTAACTTTGCGAGATAAAATTAACCAATTCAAAGCATATTCTTAGGCATTTGATGAAAGTACAGATATCTCAGACACATTTCAATGCGGTGGGAATGATTCATTCCAAGTGACAGAAGAAAAGTTAAATCTTTTAAATTTAAAAGACACAACTAAAGGAAATGTTTTCCAGGCCATTGAAAAATGTTTAGCCAAAAATGGCTTAAATTTTGAGGCTCTTTCCGGATTAACAACAGATGGAGCACCTGTTTTGGTAGGTAAAAATAAGGGAGCTGTAAAACAACTTATAGATAAGTTAGATTGCAGAGGCATTAAAACCAATTATATTTTTTCACTGTTTGATACATCAACAAAATTTATGGACTCAAGTATTATTCATGGATCACATTATGAACATAGTTATAAAGATCTTAAATTACATTCATTCACATGCTCTTCAGCATCAGTAATTCTAAGAATTCCTTAGCAAATTATCTTTTGAATATGGGGATCTCGCATATTTTACCAATGTCAGATGGCTAGGTCGCGGAAAATGCTTAAAAAGATTTTTTTTATTTACGGGAGGAAATAGATATGTTTATGAACGAGAAACAAGAATCTGTTCCTGAATTAAGTGATGATAATTGGTAGTTAGACCTATATTTTTTAGTGGATATAACAGAAAAACTTAATCAGCTAAATAAGGAATTGCAAGGGCAAGAAAATTTAATAATTGATGCTTGTAATTTTCTCAAAGCTTTTAATAAGAAATTATTGTTATTTGAGTACAAACTTAGAAATAATAATGCTCAACATTTCCCGCTGTTAACTTCCTAAAAAGCCAGTCTAAGAATTTCTCAAAATATTCTAATGAAATAAAGAAACTTATAACCGTATTTAATATTTGTTTCTCAGAATTAGGAAAATATGATAAAATGTTTAAAATATTTTTATACCCATTTCATGTTGACGTGATCAGTGTTCCTGAAAATCTGCACATCGAGTTAATTGAGTTATAGTGCAACAATGAGATGAAACAAATTTTTGTGTCCACATTAAAAATTAATTTTTACAATACCTATATTACATCCAAGAGATATTCCAACTCAAGATATTTTTCACGAGTTGTAAGTGCTCTTGGATCCACATATATGTGTGAAACAATTTTTTCGAAGATGAAATTTACAAAGAGTTCATCGTGTGCTTCATTAACTGATGCCAATTTAGAAAATCAGCGAAGATGGGCAACGTCAAACATAAATATAGATTTACAAAAACTAAGTGAAAGAAAGGGTAAAAAAACAGCTCATTAATTAAGAGAGTTAATTATATTGAATCATAGTATAACAATAAAGTTTTATTCATGTTGTATTTGTATTACATTTTTTAAAAGCATGTTTACCTAAAGTGTGGCCCGCTGTAACGTTAAGCATCATAAAAATGGCCTGTGAATCCATTTGGGTTGGCCAGGCCTGTACTAAACAATCAAATAAAAGGTTGACTAGTTTTTTCTTTGTCAGGTACTCTATATTTTTAATTAGTAAAATTTGTGCAAGGGATTTTAAATAAAAATTTTAAATAAATGACCACTTAAAACTATAACACTATCTTCATAGCTGAAGGATTATAAAAATGCTTATAGCTCTAGTGAATCCAATGAATGAGTTTAAAAGGGGGGGGGGGAGAGAAAACGAAATATGATTGAGAGAATGTGCAAGATTGAAAAACTACTCGGGATTATTAGCAAACACACATTTTCATTCTGATAAACATATATTCTTGCATACTTATACACACAACGGGCATAATACTCAAAAGAGAGCATTACCATAGTAGTCTTTGCACTAGATTTCAACCTTTTTTCCATTTGTTTTACTCTTTTTTGTGCCTCCTTTTCAAGTTCTATCATAGTTGATGCTAAAACATCATTTTGTTCTTCCACTTGTTGCAGATATGACTGCAGAATAGAAAGTTTTTCCTGCAAGGATGAAAGAAAAAATTAATAAATTACTTCCTTTCCTAGCATGCAAATTAAAAAACTATATCAATTGTGATGCCAAAATGGGGTACAAATGTGACAAAATTTCCATCCCCTTTCATATAATTCAAAGATGTTTTCTTTAACTCATATTTAAAGTTAACATTATTAAACCTAAGAATCAAATACTAAACTTTTATTTTTTAAATTTACACCCATCAGAGTTCTTTTGAACATATGACGCATAGCAGTCCAATATAAAATGGAAATTGCCCCAGTAAGAGGAAGCATCCTAAAACTGTCTGTGGAACAAATGTCCTTGAGAATAAGGCAGACAAAATAGATTCTTCCTAGTCACAGGAGCTGAACAACAGAGAACACTTAAAGGAGGCGGAGAAAGTTCAATGCAGAAGAGATGCGCATGTAAGTAATTAGGGCCAGTAAGGACACAGAAAAAGGCAACTCTGTTAGCTGCAGGAAAAGATGGCTGGAAGTAGTTCTCTCTGTCCATCAATGATGACCAAGATTTCCCCTCAGCCTCCACTTTACAAAGAGAAACTCTGCTTACAGAGATATTTCTATTGTGAAGTCTTATTGTTTCTCAGAGGTATACCAAAATTAGGAGAACCTAGAGGCATCTCTAATCTGTTAAGATTTGGATGGCAGATTCAGTGTCTACTAATAAAACTATATTTTGTTCAGGTCTGATCTTCACAGCTCCAAGGGCCATAAAGATAGCATGGTTAGTACTAAACTAGCAACAGCAATTCAACCACCACTTTACCTTGCTTGATATTATTAATAATGATTAAATTCTAAAATGTAAAATACATTAACCTACTTTGGATAATCTATGCACCAATGTATTTTCTGAACAAAATTCCTTAAAGAGGTAATTATATATATTCTTTAAGACATTAATTTTGATTACTTTTTATAAAGAGCCTAGAAAATATTTGAAATTATTAGAAACTTTACCATTAATATATGCAGAGAGTTTTAATAACAATCATCACTGAAAGAAAATAAGTTTTATAAGTCTCAATTACAAATGAAAATTTTAGGATACCTAACAACTACACTGGTATAAGAAATTAAGAGAATTTGCAGACTTGGTCGATTATCTCTAGAACTACAGTAAGCTGTAGCACTCCTGTTACGCCTCGCTATAATCGACAAATGGCGATCTTCTCTGGACGTCGTGGCTCTTGGATGACCTTGCCCAGGCTTTCTCTTGATGGATCCGGTATCCTGGAACTGTTTCCATAAGTTACACACGACACTGGGCGTTAAATTGAACTCTCTACAAATTTGGACTTGATTGGCCTGCTTCTAGCCTCCCCACAATTCGCCACCTCATTCCATCATCTAAACATTGGTGGTTACTCATTTTTACTGTTACAGTTTGAAATTAACCGATTGCTGCAAAATAACACCAAGAAATTTGCCGAGGTGTGCTAGTGAACAAAATGAGTCTTAGATTACGCGTGCTTATAAAGCCTGTTTCTCTACTGGCTCCGTCTACACACACGTGTACGCTTACGTATTTGACGTACAAGATTTGCATTTTTGTCTAGAAGCGGTGGTTTTACATTCAGTTCAGTTCTTTTCATGAAATTTGATAAAATATGCAAATTCTCTTAATTTTTTTCACCAGTGTATATTACTTCATAACCATGTTTATTAAAAGTTGATGCCATTCCAAGGATAAAAAAATTCTTACTGGGTACTGAGTCTTAAAATACCAGACCTCTTTAATGTGCTCAACCTGGGCCCAGGGAATTTTACCTTCTCTTCCTCTCTTTAAGTCAGTTATATATACATGGCAATATTAAAATACTCTATTTAAAAAGAGACAACTAAATGTTATATAAATGCAGAACATTTATTCTTCTTCAAAAACTATGTATAAAAAATCTTTATTATTAATATATATTATAACATAGTTACTAATAGTAATAGCTGGGGGAAGGTAAAAGCCCTCCAGATGTCGTCCCTGAGGGTGCTCAGTCAAAATTGAGGTGGCACCAGGGACTAATGTTAATTCACCTGCATAGTGATCCCAGATAAGAAGTGGTCAACAATTTCTGCAGTATATTGTGCAAATGTCTCATGACAAATAGCTCTGCATTAAAAAACAAACTAGTAACGAAACTGTATACATAAGTCATAACTATCAATGCAAGTGTTCATGCAGTAGCTGAACAAATCTAGTAACAAAATTGGGCTCAGAACTGCAAAGCTAAAAGGAAATATTTGCAAGTCATGAGCTGAAATCCTAAGAGTAGTTTGGCACAATATTTTTTTCCCCTTACTACTACACTTTTTCCCATTTTGGTATGTCTATTTCATGCAATAAATAGTATCTCTAATAAATTAACTATACAAATATAATATAAACAATCCAAAATATACACAAATAATTATATACTGTGAAAAGGAAATCTTTAACAACAGAAAAATAACATTCGAAATACAATTTTAAGGACACATTTTTTGGGTGTTGCTTACTTTTGTGACATCTGATTATCTGAGTTATGGTTTATAATTAGAAACTTTTATAAGACTATCTTTATGACAAAGAACTACCACATGACAGCTTGCATTTTAATAGACAATTAGGTTATACAACATTATAACTATAAGAATAGAGATAAAAAATTACTAGCAACAAATTATAATTTGTTGCTATAATAAGACTTTGTAAGAAAACAAAGCTACTTTGACAGCATAAGAAAAATTAAGTAGATATCACCAAAATGCATACAGCGTAACTTCTCTAGCTGGCTACCCCTCTAAACTAGTATATTTTTTTCAGAACCAAATAAAGACTTCCATTGTTATGGAAGAAACCTCTTTTTGACAGCCACCCCTCGAAATGGCCACTTTTTTTTAGAAACATTAATGCCCGCCATAAACAAGCTTCACTATATGTCTATAGTATATGTTTAGTATTTAAATCTAACAAGTACAAATATATGAATATATGTATATATAAATATAAATAAGCAAGCTAAATACTTCATTTTTGCCGTTAAAATCTAAATCTTTGTTGTTGTCAACATCAGCAAGTCTCTGTTGATGTACATTTCTACATAACTGTAACAGTGTCAATACATCAGACTCCTCTTGATTCAAAGAGTTATTTGAATCTACAGAATTTGATTCCTCAAACACGATGTCTTGAGAACTTGATGAATTGGAAGTCAATGCAAAGCCATTCAAATGCTGTTTTTCAGTTGAATGGGAATTAACTTCATGCTTCTTGCATTCCATAATCACAATATAAAGAATATTTCATAGCAGTTCTATAATAAAATGAAAGATAAAATATCAATAACAGAGATCCTTTTCTAAACTGTAACTAACAAATAAAAATTAAATAAGAAAAAGAAAATTCTTTCACTTTAGAAAACATATTCCACAAAGTATAACAGAACATAAAATATTTCCTTTGCAGAATTTATAAAAATATAGCTTTTTACACCAAGAATGTTATACATTAAATATCGAACTTTAAACCTAATCTATTTATTTAATATTAATTAAAGTACAGAAATTCGTAAATCATGCCAACCACTGCGAATGCATAAATGGCAAGGTTATGTATATAAGTCACATTAACTAAACAAAACAACTTAAGTTAAAAAATAACATAGTTATTGCCTAGCCATATCCGTGGCAACAGACTCTCTAAAACAAATTAAATTTTCGAGCTGGCCATTTCCGGTTCCAGTCAACTTTTTCCTTTCTGTATTTATTTCTGATTACAAGCAAAGTTAAATTACAATACATTTCTTCTTCTTTTCTTTTTGATTTCTATGTGTAACAGTAGACAATTACAACTCATACTACTCAAAAATACATCATGTAAAATTAATATCACAGACAATACATTAATAAATTCCCTCAGCACCTGTTTTGTACACACTGCCAACTTACATAATAATAACTAACTGTGTGTAATCTTTGCATACCTTTAAATTATATTTAGTTATCCTACATTATATATATATATTTTTTCATTTACTAATTTTATTATTATTCTTTTATTTATTTTTATCATTATTTAATTGCTAATTAATTATTTATTCATTTTTTCTTTTTAATTTTACTTCAACCTTCTTTATCATCTCATAACGCAAGTTGCCCTGAGTCAGGCCCGAACTCACTACCTTCTACGCTGAAATCCAGAGCCTTAGCTCTGAGTCACTGATCTACTCTGGTGATCTTTTTAATTCCCTTCAGTAACTTTCTCTCTCCAATCTTATTATGCAAAACACTAATATTATTTAATCATTCTTTGAACTAGTTGTTTCCCTCTAAATGCACATTTATTTTCTTCTCTTCTAATATTTTCTTTCTTTCACTGAATCTTTTCTATCTCAAATTAGGTTATTCATTAATTAAATGCCAACACCACATCAACAAACACTTGAATTTTGATTGGCCCTTCCGTTCTTTTAAACAAAATGCCCATCTGGATTTTCAGTGTAATCTTCTAGATGCTCTTGTCATCTCTCTCCTACTAGCCACAATTCGAGGTTGTATCCTTTTGACTTATTTATAAAAACTTGTTCTACGCTTGTTATGTTACAAGTTGCATTAGACTTTAAATATACTATTACACTTGATATTCTAATTAGCTTACCTTACCTTATTCTATGCTATTGCTTGTATTGATCTTATTACTGTATTAGCCATTTCGCTTGTAACATTACTTGAAATAATCTTTGTATTTCCTATTTAATATATTCATTTTACCTAACTTAATTTTTTTTACTATTCAAAGTAGGCCTTATTTCACAACTATATTTATTCTAATTCTTATACTAGATGTACTTTAGTTACTTAAAACATTACTTTTTATACAATAATTCAGTTACCATTTTCCATTTTAAACTTCCCTTTTAGCCTTTTCTTCTACATTACTAATTTATCTCATATTTCTTTGCTTTTTAACATTTTAATATATACCATTTCTCATTCACTTCTTTTCAGTTACTAAAGCAACATTTAACTATCTTTAAACATGAAAATTTATCGTAACATTATATTCGCGATGGCCTATCTCCTAACACAATGTGTTCTATCTAGGTACTGCTTCCCTCAGCTGAGAACGGTAAGTAGTAATCCATTTGTGCATTCATTATCGCCTTGACTACTTTTCTGCAATAATAATTATTAAAATATTTTTCTCTGTCCCAGTTACTATGTTCAAATGGTAAGACACTTCATAAATGTTGGTATTTTAAATACTCATATAAACAATGTTCCACTGTCTCTATAGCTCCGCAAGTAAACTTATTATCTTTATGATGGAATCTATGTTTATAGCTGACAAAGCAGCCATGGCCAGTAATAGCTTGATTTAATTTAAAATCTGCACTTAACCTGTTCTCTGTAACTTTCGGGAAAACTTGATACACCCGCCTTCCCTTCTCAGACATATTCCATTTGTCTTGCCAGCACTCTTTTGCCCATTTTTAAAATTTTTTCTTTACGTTTTTCCTGTTATATTTGTAGATCTTTTCAATGTCATTCTTTACCGTTGCCGCTTTCGCCGCTATATCAGCTGCCTCATTTCCTTCAATTCCGATATGGGCTTTTACCCAGTGAAACATTACTCGCATATTTTCTCTTTTAATGAATGACTTTATGTTTTCTACTATGTCTCCTTTGTACCCTACAGTTCTCAACGCTTCTAGGGCACTTTTTGAATCCGTATAGATATCAAAGACATTTATGCTCTTTTCTTTCATGATCTCCAATGACTTCTCTATTGCTCTCAACTCTGCCACATACGAGTTTCCCCCTTGTATCCTTTCTGTATATATCTCCGTTTGTCTTCCTTCCATATACACAACCATTCCTGCACCTACCCTTTCTCCTATTTTTGATCCATCTGTATATATGTGCACTTTTGTCTGTGGTTTAGAATCAAATACCCACTCTATACTCACTAGATCTTCAATACCTCTAATTCTTCTATTTCACCCAACAATTCTCCCTGCACCTCTACTTGTTTACCTTCATCATAAATGTTGTAAAGTCTCCTACTCATACTAGCTTTTAAGTATAGGGACATACATCCCGCCATAACATTCAATGCATCAGTCGATACCGTTCTATAAGCTTTAGTTATAATAAGTAAAAATGGTCTTTGAACTTGGGTCAATTTATTATTAAATACTTTCTGATCTCTGTACCATGCATCTGATGCATATAACAACATTCTTTCTATCACAACGTTATAAACTTTCTTTACAATCTCTGGGTTAACTCCCCAAGTTTTCTTAATTATCCTCATCAATTTATACATATAATTCAAGGCCTTCTCTTTAACCATATCTAAGTGTTTTAAGAAGTTTACTTTGGCATCGATGAGCACTCCTAAATATTTGATCTCGTGTCTATACTTTATACTCCTATTTCCTATTTTAATAGTTGGTCTTCAACTTATTGATCCTTTCTTTGCCACAATCGTGTAAGAGCACTTATCGATGCTAAAATCAAGGCTATTTCTATTTGCCCAATTTTCACATTCTTCAAGTGCATCTTTAGATAGCTCTGTAAATTTATACTCAACTGGACTCCTTAACATTATCATAATATCATCTGCAAATGCTTGAATAAAATAATGATCTTTATATTTCTCTATCTTCAACAATTCATTGATTACAGTAAGCCACAGAATCGGCCCCAGTGACGATCCCTACGGCACACCTACATTATAAAGATGTTCCCATCTTCTTAATATTACTTTTCTATTACTTAAAAAGCTGTTAATAATCTTAAATAATTTACCCTCTAAGTTCAACTTTTTAAGCTCTCTAATAATGCTTTCTTTTTTTATAGAATTAAATGCATTCCTAATATCTAACGATATGAGGCATGTGTGCATTTTATTACTTTTATTATCTTTGATGATTTTCATGATGTTATTCAATGCATGGGATGTACTTATGCCACATCTAAAACCGTATTGAGCTTCAGATAACAGTTTATTTCTTTCCAGATGTATAATCAGTCTATTGGTAATGATTTTATCTAAAATTTTTCCTAGAACAGGAAGTAAACAAATAGGTCGATATGAGCCAGGATTTATTACATCTTTTCCCTCTTTATGAAAATACAGAACTTGAGCTTTTTTCCAATCCTTAGGAAAATAAGACTCCGACCAGCATCTGTTGAATAAATTAAGCAATAGCTCTTTATCTGCATAATTAACTTCATAAATTACACTTAATGTAATACCCTCATACCCAGGAGCTTTATCTTTCTTCATACTTTCCATTATGAACTCTATTTCTAATTCTGTAATTTCCATAGAATTACTCATATCATACTGTTCTACATTTTCCTCTCCAAGCTCATCGGTTGTTCTAAAATGATAATTTGCCAATATCTTTTCTATTTCCTCTTCATCATCTACTAATTCATCGAATTCATTTTTCAGCGCATTTACAACATTCTGTTTTCTTTCCGCTATAATACCTTTAACTGATCCAAATGTATCATCAACTGTTAATTTCTCCAAAAATTCTCTAAATTTGTCCCTTTTCACCTGCACAATCATGCATCTATATTGGGCTCTCTCTTCCTTAAATCTCATCATCCTCTGCTTCCTCTCAAGTGGACTACTAGCTTTTTGCATTCTTCTTCTCAATGCTCGCACTTTGCTTCTCTTTACTGTTAACTCTTCGTTCCACCAGCAAGCCTTATGAACCTGCTCTCTCTTTTTCTTTTTGCTATGGTTCTTGCACAGTTCAATTACTTTATCATTAAACCTCTTAATGCTTTCATCTATACTTACTTCTCCCATTTGGTTCTTTAGATCGCCTATTACTGAATTTAGCTCTTTAGGTCAAAGGTTATTAATTAAAGTACATTTTTTTTTTTTTTTTACAATAACAATACACAACTTTCAGCAGGCACTGAGTTATTCTCATGACATATTATGATAAATATATCTCTGCAAGCAGACTATAATATTTTCCTGAAACTAAATTCAAATTTTATGATGCTTATTTATTAGTTATCAGCTTGAAGCTGTAATTTCAGCTAATTCCTTGTAACAACAAATTAATTTCAGAAAACATTAATTCTACTTAAGGATTTCAAATGTGCTGCTCACATTAGAAATAAATTTTTAACCAGAGAAACCTCTATCCAATACACTTTCTCACAAACATAAAATTTGTTTTGATCAAATTGACAAAGAATTAAAGCAAACAGCTTTCCAAAATATATTCTGACTGAAATTCACAGTAACTTTATTTGATAATTGAGAACTTTTAGATCTATTCTCAAACTATTAGACCATGACAATGAAAGAACAGATTAATTTTGTCTCAATTTGCTCTTTGGTCATTTTACAGTAAATTTCCATAAAAGATTCAGAATGAATATGGCTATGGCATAAAAACTATAATAGCTTACACAACAAAATTCTAGTTCATCCAAAAATTAAATTAATTTTTTTTGACAGCAATTTCTATCAGAGATAACTAAAAAATTAATACATCCTTTAAATGGCACACATGAGAGAAAACAAAAGGTTCAGAATGACATCAAAATGTTTAGAAGAAACGCTAAATGCAAATGAATACATAAAATGAAAAACATAACAGCATCAACTGAAACAACCAAATAATTTAAATACAACCATCGTTTTACTAAAAATTAACTAATTTGTCTTTTGTATGAAGAATAATTTTAAATTTTGGTAAATATGAAGAACATTTCTTGCCAAGCATTTTCTAGGTCAAAGGTTTGGCAAGTTGAAGTTTAATTTCTGTGTTTGCTAGAAAGAGCACTGCTAATTTTCACTATGAATTATTCTTTCATTTGTAACACTCTACTGGTGCCATACTGCCACAGGTTGAAGACTGTAGCATGTTCTTCATATTAACCTAATTTTTTTTAATTTAAATAATTGTTATCTTAGTTTGACTATAAATAAATTGGAAAATATATAATACTTAAACAAAACCAAGTTAAAAGAAAAGTAATAACAAATCTAAGTAATTTTAGAGTTTTCACATCAGTTTAACCTTAAGACTATACAAACCTGTCTAATGCATTTTTATAAACCATTTATTTTCAATGATTCCTCCTAATATTAAACTTACAAGCTAATATTGAATAAACAGTATCATTAATACAGATATCAAGAGCTGATGCCATGCACAGAAAAAATATTCTTGTGGGGCTTTGTTTCATAAAAGGTCCTTCTGCTTGGGCAATCCAAGCCCCTACAGTTCTCAAAGATTTCTATCAGAATTACTGCTTAAAATTTATGTAATGAGCATATTCCTCGCTGGTAATCATTTTCTTAATGTATGTATATGTACAACATACAAATTAAACTCCCAAATATAAACTAAAGACATTGTGTTAATTTTGTTTCAAATATTTATTCGGGTTTCGATTTTTTTTATAAAGATAGAAATAAAACTTAACTTAGTTTTATATAAAACTGGATGATTATGTTTAAACTCCCATTTTTGAACTGCAATATGATTAATTTTATACTATGCTTGCATTTAAGTTGGGACCTCTTATTTTGGTAATACTCAGAATTCCTGAGTAATAAATCCTTAAAAAACAATTCATTCATTCCTAACATACTTAAAGTTTACAAAGGCTAGGAAACCTTTGAGTGAAAGTTAATAAACTTGACATACACTAATACTTTCATGACTATATTAACTGCAGTTTTCCTTTAAAATATATTTGCTTATATCGGATACTTATACAAATATTTAATTTTGCTCTGTATATTGCTTATACTCTGATATACCACATATCAACTAAATAATATCAAATTCCATATAAATAATAGTTGCTTAAATAGGCATTTACATAATCAATTTACATGCATAAATAGTCTAGTTTGGCTTTGAAATATTTCTAAAAACATAATTTTTGCTAGATTTAAATATAAAATATTAAGGCAAACACTTTTATATCATGGCTACCAAATTTAAGAAAAAAATGCTTGTTGCTCCATTAGGCATCATATTTTTTTTTTTTTTTCAATCTACTAAACCATACCATATTCTCTAATTTTATAGAAGCGTACAGCAATATTATACACTAGGTTTTTTTTAATGTAAAGAAGAAATTCTAAGACTTATTCACTCTAATCTCTTTATTCAAAAGAAAATAATTACTAATGAGTCAATTTTATGATCACTGAAATATTCATATAGATATGATATCTATGTACATAAATAGCATAAATATTACCATACATATATTTAAATAAATCTAGCATTAATATTTTATGGTTCCAGGTATTTAAAAGATGTAACTCATAAATGTCTATAATAAATACATATATGCAAGTTCAGTCTCTTTATTTTTCATAATAATATTCTTTAAATCATGGAAAAAATACCAGTTTAACAGTAATTTCGAATGTTATATATTCATGAAGACAGAAAACTAGATTTTATGAAAATTTTCCTAGAGGAAGATATACCAATTTATATTTTCAGAGGGCATTAATAGAACAGACAAATTTTGTGTACTATATTAGTACACAATACAGTACACATAATACAGTTCAAAACTCCTATACAAAAACCATGGTATGGTTAAAACACAAGATGATAAAAGCATAGGAAATATGAAAAAAAGTTAAAGATTAATTCCAACCTAAATAATTTATTACTGTTTATAAAAAATTACTGTACACTCCAGAAATGCACCCTAAGAATGTCACCCATTTCTCTAAACACTAATAATCATTTCTTATTAGCACCTAATTTTATGATACATACTTACACATTAAAGCTCGTCTTTAAAACTGTTTTCTGTATGTACTTAAGAAAAAGATTCACAATCAGTTTCAAATTATTTATATTGTGCATACGCTCTTTTTACCAATGTAAATACGCATATAACATCTTTCCGAGATAATCTGTCATATTTTGAGTCTACAACAAATTTTACGCCGAGAATGAATTGAAATGATAGATTTCTGAAAACACAAAACAATGCATCATTTCAGCAATTTCCATTTGCTTTACCAAAACAGTTTTAAAACACCAAAATTTGTATTTCTCAAAACATCGGTCATTACTTCTATTCAAAACCGGGAATTACTTCATGCAATCACCGATTTTAAACAAACATATTGCAATTTCACACACAAAATACCGAAAGCATTAATTTGCTCATTCGACTACCAGATTTTCTGTAAAATATTTCAACACTTAAACCGATCTCCGGTTCAAGTACGTAAAATTATTCAAACATACAATCAGTTCTCCTCTATATATTTAACCAAGTAAATTAGGACAAACGCAAGTTTTGAAAATCATCGTGTATTTTAAGCGATTTCACGTACGCATAATTTAAGTTATTTGCAGAAAACGTAATATTGCTAATAACGACTTTGTTTTTCCCGTACAGATTTTTTTATAAAATCACCGTTTATCTTACGGGCCTTTTAACTCTCGTGTCGTGGCAAAACTGTATAAGCTTCAGAAGTATCAAAGTTTGTTGTCATATTAGGATGAGCGCCATCTACTTATTTTATGAAAAGAAAGTTACTTTTTTAAAAAGACAGGAAGTAAGCTTCGCAATTCAGCGACAGAGCTCTTCCGTCCGAAGTGGAAAATGAGTGGAATCGCGATCACAATCATAAAAAGGATTTCATCTCTTGTGCTTGGGATTGTTTGTTTGACTCTAGTATTAAAAAATATTTTTTGGACAATTAGTTACATCTCAAGTGCCTTATTGTGATGAACATTGCTCCATTTCATCCTCCACGGTAAAGGCCTCTCAACATTGCAGTCCGTTATCGTAAGCGCAACAGGAAAAATGGCGCTGACAAGGAAATAAAACAATCATAGGCCTTAACAATTTCGTTGCAATTCGTTTGGAGGTTTGTCATTGGTAAAATATATTTCAATACTTTTAAGCTTTCGCTAACGGACTTCTATGTGAACATGGTCTGTTAACATAGCAGTCCGTTATAAAAAGCGATCAATTTTAACCAATCATATAGCTGAGCGCTATGACATCATCCGTTGACTCGCGTATCATCATCCGTGAACACTCCGTGGACCTTTTACGCTTACACTACCGGAATGCTATGTGAACAGGCCTTTATTGGACCAGATGTTGAAGAAGCTTAAGAAGCATAGATAAGATGATTTATCGCTATCGACTTCTTGCCCACTTTCACGACTCCTCTCATCCAGCCCATGGACTTGCAGGTAATTTCAAGTTTTAAGAAATTATACACTTAGGCACTGTTTCGGGGTGCTTTGAAGTGACAAGTACCACAGAGCTAATACCTCAAAGTGTTGTGGAAAAACGATTTCAACATCTTGATCTGCATAAGCCTCATAGACAAAGCCTAGGAGGAAGTGTCGTCAAGGGCCATGAACTCTGTGAGGAAAAAAGTTGTGATGAGAGTGCATTGAAAAGTTTTTCGGCCTTTGGGACACATGGACATGGACATGCGGGCCTAGTCTCAGCCCGTACGAAAAGAGTTCGCATTCGTGATTCTCCCGGTCCGAGATGCAGTTCACCACGAGCCGTTAAATCTCTAACCGGCTGGCAAATCTGATACAGGCGGCTAGAATCTGCCCTTCGACAATACGCACTCGGACTCTGATTGGTCGATGGGCGGAGCCGCTTACTTTTCTGGCTATGACGTTTTTGTCCCTTTAATTATAGTATCTTTCTAACTTTCTCACGTGCAACCGTTGTACTGTGGTAACGTGTTATCCTGGTATTTCCGAGGTTGTGAGTTCGATCCCAGGCGGTGTCGTTCTTTTCCAAATTTCCCTTCTTGCTATATTTAGCTTTCCCCCTTAGAACTCTACAATCATCTCAATTCGAAAATGTATGACCCCGAAAAGGGCCCTTTTTTATGGTTATTTGCAGTTCTTATTTAATTACTTCTTAAGTGTAACATTTTTTTCTGCTATGGGCCATTTTTCCTATCTTAATAACTTTTGTACCTTGGAATTTTAATTTTTTAATTATATTATAGCGAATATAATTATAAAACAAATAGATCCTTTCAGGAGGAAGGTTGTACTTATACATTTTTAAACTTACATGTATTTCGAATCCATTTAATAGAGTTTAATAATTAATTATCAAGATCAAAGCGAAGAAAAGACTTTTAATTCCAAGAATGATTAATTTTGATATATATTTTCATGGAGGAACTTGCATATCTATGAGTTGATTGATTGAGATGAGCAACTGTATTCCCATACCGATAAAAAAAATCTGATGAATAAAAAATCCTTTGATTTCAATTAATGTTGCAGGTGAAACATTTGATTAAGATGTATAATCTGAGAAAATATCAGTCTTCAGATCTTATATTTAAATCCAAGGATTTATTTTGGGTACAAATAACAGTGATCTTTCATTTAAGGGGAATGAAATTTCACTTTTTGATTGATGTTTTTTTGAAATGTCACAGACTTTCTTACACAAGGATGAAACAAATTTGGAATTAATTTAGAACCCCGTGAAGAAAAAGATATTCTCATCATACATGTGTATGTAGATTTTGCAGTTTTGGCCAATCCTGAAATCAAGGAAATGGACAGAAAAATTATCTACCAGTTCCTTGGAAGTGTTTTTGTATTAGAAAAATAATGATTTAAAACTTTAATTGTAAATTGTATTTTACAGCTTTTTAAAACTGATATTTTATTGATTCCTTTTATGCCATATAAGAAGAAAGGTTAAAATAACTATTGACAGTTAAGTTAAATTGTTATGATCATTCATATACTGTTTACAATTGCTTTAAGAATGCATTGAGTTTAATTTTTTTTAATTCTCTACGTAATGTTAATTATTCAGTGAAATCTAACTTTTTGGAATGAAAAATCTAGCTGTTATGCCCTACAAAAATGTTTTAACATTATTTGAGTTTACAAATGAACATAATTGTTTAATCACATAGTTTATTTATTTGTATAATTTCAAAAAGTCTTCAAAAACTTGCAATGAAACAGTTGATGAAATAATGGCTATAACTCATACTTTGTCTGTTATACAAGTAAACAAGACCACTCAATTTTTGCTTGATATTGTAGGCACAGAAGATCTTGAGAATGACTTTGTAGATAATGTTCTTTTTCGGTTGCGTGTATACAGGATTAAACAATCAACGACATCACTCTAGAGACGAATTCACCAATTTTATTCACATCTAAGCACGAAATTTTAGCAGCTAACTCGCACGGCAATACAAGCACGATAATACTACAGACTGCGACAACAACAACATGTCTCTTGCAGTTAACCTGCCGGTTGCAGTTATATCGGGTAAGCACAGTTACCCTCTGACATTACAGTTAATATTTACACATGCAAAACACAAAAATTATAATTATATGATAAATACCAAACATCTTCAAACACTAAATATTTCTTTTCTACTGCCTAATAATAATTTAACCAACATCTCAGTATTTTAGAATTTCTTCCCTAATTTCATAAATTTCTTATTACTTTGTAATCGATATGGCCATTCGATTTACTGCCTTTACTGAGTGGATAGGTGCTACCATCTATCGTGCCTAATACCAACTAATTACCTTTTCCGTTACAATCGCTTACTATAAGGGATCTCCTACATTACTCCCTTACCAGTAACTAAGTTACGATACCAAATAAAAATTATGATAGGAGATTAAACACTGAATTATATGTAATACACTTAATGATATAAATATATATATATATATATATATATATATATATATATATATATATATATATATATATATATATATATATATATATATATATATATATATATATATATATATATATATATATATATATATATACAATACAGAAAATAATAAACTAATAACATTTATACACTTTTGAGAATTCCACGCTGCTTTTTACATTTATCGACATGTGAGATGAACAGATAATTATGTATAAAACTTATGTTTATACTGATAATTTCTGTAAGTTACTATATACTAACATTACTCAAGAGCATATATAATTTAACTTCATGACTCAAATTTTGCTTGCTTTTGTAGGGAACATTAATATCCTTTAACTGAGAATTCTCATTACACCAAATACAAATACAAGTTGGTAGATAAAACTCTACTTAATACACCATTTAAGTTAATAGTTATATAAGTCTCATAATAACAATAATTTAACTGATCATACGATACACAAAACTAAGCTAATTCAAATTCATCATATACTGTTGACATTAATCGTATACTGTTATATTTTATTAATCATATGCTGTTCACATTAATCATCCACTGTTATATTTTACTACACATACTGTTCACATTAATCATTTACTGTTATATACATATAAGTTTACCAGAAGGGTTATGTAAATTAAATAAATCTGACCAATTTAGTATGAAAATTCTATACATGCACAATTCATTTTACTTTCAATAACACAAATATACCATATAACTAAAACCATGCCTAAATGTTAGTTTTTCTTATAAAAAAACAAAATCCTTTGACTATAATAGTCGTACTTCAATAGTTTTCATTTTAACTGTAGAATGATACACGATTTATAGCATTTAGCTCATAATAATTAAATTTTCCACATATTGTCTACATATACATAAGTCACTAACTGTGTCTTTGTACTATGCTGGAGACAAACTTTAAATAAATATGTACATACTAATTCAAAACACCTCTGCATAATTTAAACTCCAATATGAACTGAGATGCTGAACAACAAAAACTAGAGCACATGCTAATACTATAAAATTACAAGAGAGAAAAAAAAATAACCAATAAATATATACAACATAATATTTTGCAATCATAAAGCAGTTTCGAAACAGTTTACTAAGTTAATGAGACATATATACAACCGTCAGATTATTACTAAAATCATATTAAAACTAAAATAACCAATACAAATAGAAAATCGTCTAGTATTACAAAAAAAAAATTAATATTTCGAATGCTTATGTATTAAGTTTGGAACCTGACAGGAAGTTTTATTTTTCTTCCACAACGAGAGTTTGTTGGGAGTTTAACCTCTGGTTTTGGAGCTTGTGATGGTTCATCATCTGGATTATGTGTCACATATGAGGAGTTATCATTAATAACATAGGCTGGTTTAAGCCTATCAACTGATATGTTAACTTTCTTACCTTTTATGTTTACCGAAAAATATTTATCATGCTTCTCTGACACAAGAAATGGACCTTCATATGCTGGTTCAAGTGGTTTTTTAATTCTGTCTACTCTCACAAAAACTTGAGTGCAGGATTGCAAATCCTTATGGACAAAAACTTTTTGTTGAGAGTGATTGGACTTGGCTGGTTTAAGCTGAGCCATCTGCTGTTGCAAATTATGCACAAATGTATCTGGCTCCACTTCACAACTTGGTTTATCAAAAAACTCACCAGGAAGTCGAATATTTGTGCCATAGACCATTTGGGCTATAGAGAAGTTAGTATCTTCTCTAATAGCTGCTCTGAGACCTAAAAGCACAGTTGGTAGGGTCTCAGTCCACTTGACAGAGTTATGAGCCTTTATGGCTGTTTTCAAAGTTCTGTGAAAACGTTCAATTTTCCAATTGCACTGAGGATGATAAGGCGATGAAGAAAGAATTTTTGCACCACAGATACTTGCTAAATTGCTAAGCAATTGGGACCTAAATTGTCGGCCTTGGTCAGTAACAATTCTAGTAGGCGTTCCAAACCGGCATACCCAATGTTCATAGAAAGCTTTACTTACCAATTCAGCAATTATATCTTGAAGTGGAATTACTTCTGTCCAACATGAGAACCTATCAATGCACGTTAGACAGTACCTCTTTCCATTTGAAGGGGGCATAGGTCCAATTAGATCTATATGAACCACGCTGAATCTTGAATCAGGTTCTTCATAGACTCCAAGCTTCGATTTTGTGTGCCTGTTTACTTTTGCCTTTTGGCAATTAATGCAGGCTTTTGCCCATTCATTCGATTCTTTTTTTATATTCGGCCAAATAAACCTGGCAACCATCTGCTTCACTGTAGATTTAATGCCTGGATGTGAAAAGCCATGAATTTGATTGAACACCTTTTTTCTATAAACTTTAGGAATATAGGGGCGAATCTTATTTTGGGAAGTATCACACCATAAGGTGTTTCCAGATGGGAGTACCGACTGTTTCAACACTAAAGAGGTGTTGTTAAACAATTCTTGTAGCTCCTCATCATTCTTTTGGGCTTTTGCAATTTCTTCATAATCGATCACTGCTACTTCTTCAATTCTGGAGAGAGTGTCAGCTACAATGTTGTCTTCTCCACTGATGTGCTGGATATTGGTCGTGAACTGCGAGATGTATTGCAGTTGACGCAATTGCCTTGGAGAAGCTTTCTCATTCTTTTGCACAAATGCAAAAATAAGGGGCTTGTGATCTGTGAAGATCTCAAAGTCTCTTCCCTCTAGCATATATTTAAATTGCTTAACAGAGAGGTAGATGCCCAACAACTCACGATCATACGTACTGTATGCTCTCTGTGTCTCATTTAACTTTTTTGAATAGAATGCAATGGGTTTCCAGCTTCCAGCTTCATACTGCTGTAGTACAGACCCTATTGCCCAATCTGATGCATCAGTGTGCAAGGATAATTGACAGTCAGGTTGGGGAAAAGTAAGCAGACTTGTATTTGCTAAATCGGTTTTGCACTTTTCAAATTGCCTGATGGCTTCTTCTGTCCATGGGACTTTACGCCTATCCTTCTTTCTCGCTCCTTTCAGCATATCATGTAAAAGGGCTTGGGTTTCAGCTGCATTCTTTAAATATCGGCGGTAAAAATTTACCATACCCAAGAAGGTTCGCAACTCATGAATTGTTGCTGGCAACTTGAAATCTAAAATAGCCTCGACTTTTTCTGGGAGGGGACTTGAGCCTTCAGATGTACAGCCTGTCAAAAAAATAGTCGAGCCACGGTACCCATCTGAAATTTTTCGAGATGTGATTTTTTTTCAAAAGGAAAGGTTTGTATAATTCAAATACACTCAAGAGCCAAAACATTATGACCACCCCTACACATTTTTTTCAATGAATTCGCCTACGTGATCAGGTGGAAGTGGCTGCTGCTGAAGAATCATTCTTTCACTAACTTCTGTGTGGCTGCGGATTTAAGCGATAGTGGACAGTTAGACGACACGCAAAACCGGAGCCAGCCCCAATACAATGCCGAGGTCAATGACCCCGGCAGATATTTTTTCTTTTCACCGGCGTCAGTTTGTTCGTGGCCAGATGTGTTCCCGGGTCGAGTGACAAAGCAGCTGTTGGCTTGGAGGCCCCGGCAGATGTTTTTCTCTTCGCCGGCTTCAGTTTGTTCGTGGGAACCGGGTCGAGTGACAAAGCAGATGGTGGCTTGGAGGTCAATGATCCCCGGCAGATGTTTCTTTTCCCCCAGGACGTGGTTTCAGTTTGGAACGGCAGATGTTGCTGTATTCATATATAATAGCCTATAGCTCGTAGCCCCCCCTAAAATATCATTTTCAGAATGATCCTAGTCGCGGTTATTTTAAGAATCGGGAATTCACGCAGAGTGGTTTGGTACAAACCACATCTCTCCACGACAATTAGGGACCGAGTTATGACGGTCCGAATTTGTGCTGAAGTTCGCGGGTTCCGGACGGTTAATTTTACATTCGTCCGAACCCCATCATGTAGTACCTCTACGGAACGCTCTCGACGAATGCTATCGAACTGTCATATTTTTGCTTAATTATCAGGGGGCCATAAGCCTACCTTATAATTATACCTTAGTATTATACACTCATGGACAAAAAAATTAGCGCACCAAGAAGGAGTCGTCAAACTGAAACGAAACTTTACATACGTAATGACTACTTTGATATAAGTAAATGATAAGAATATCAAAGAAAAAGGATAATTTATTTCAGAGAAAAAGGCAAAAGAACGGAGGAGTTAATACTCCGTTGGACCCCCTCTAGCGCGAATGCACGATGCGATACGATGGGTCATTGAGTCATACAAGTTCTGTATGATGTCTTGAGACATTTCGTTCCATATTTTCTGTAACCTTGCCTCTAGTTCGTTCAAACTCGTGGGATGCCCAACTCATCGTCCCAAATGATCCCAGATATGCTCGATTGGAGACAAATCTGGGGATCGGGCAGGCCAAGGAAGGGTAGTAACAGTGCGGAGACAGTCTTGTGACACCCTTGCCGTATGAGGCCGAGCATTGTAGCACTCTGAAAATACCGCGACTAGTAGCACTCTGAAAATGATAATTTCGAGGGCGGGGGGGCTACGAGCTATCATCAACACGGTGCCACTGAAGAAAAAACATCTGCCGGGACCTCCAAGCCAACGGCCGCTTTGTCACTCGACCCGGTTCCCACAAACAAACTGAAGCCGGCGAAAAGAAAAAACATCTGCCGGGTCATTGACCTCCAATCCAACGTCCCCTTTGTCACTCGACCTGGGAACACATCTGGCCACGAACAAACTGAACAAGGCGAAAAGAAAAACATCTGCCGGGGCCTCCAAGCCAACAGCCGCTTTGTCACTCGACCCGGGAACACATCTGGCCACGAACAAACTGAACAAGGCTAAAAGAAAAACTTCTGCCGGGGTTATTGACCTCCAAGCCAACGGCCGTTTTGTCACTCTACCCGGTTCCGACGAACAAACTGACGCCGGCGAAAAGAAAAAAACATCTGCCAAACATCATCACTCGAGCCTGAGCTGGTTCTCGATATGAATAACCACGATACGGTTGCACTTTCAAAGGGATCCTGCCGTGTGGCGAAACAGATCAGATAAAAATATATCCGGATACAAAATATCTATAACATTGAAAAAAATAATAATAATAATAATAATAATAATAATAATAATTATATATATATATATATATATATATATAAAATATATATATAAAAAATATATTTAATTTTTTTACTTTTTTTTTTTTTTTTTCAAGGTCGTGTATTGTTTTTATCATCGCGTGAAAAAGATTTAGCCCGGGATGAAAGTATATACACTCATGGACAAAAAAATTAGCGCACCAAGAAATAATTCCGGGATCGTAACGAAACTTGCAATGAAGGTACATGTCGGGGAGATATGCAAATGATTAGAAATGCAGCGTGATTGCGCATTACGTATAGCCGGTAGAGGGCGTTGAACATCGTACTCTGTGGAGTATAAAACAGGTAACCAAAGCTTGTTTGAGTGTGCTGAATCATTTACAAAGGAAGAGCTGAGATAGACATGCCATTACACCGTGTTCGAAGACAATATAAGCAGTTGTCGCAGTTTGAGAGGGGGAGAATCGTCGGGATGATGGAAGCTGGGTGGTCAGCTAGGCGCGTAGCTCGTCAATTAAGCCGCTCTGTTTGTGTTGTGAGGAGGTGTTGGGACCAGTGGACCCGAGAGATGTCATGTACACGGCTCAGGACGCCCTCGACAGACCAGTCGTCGAGAAGACCGCCACATCGTAAGAAATGCACGCGTACAGCCTACTGCTTCATCGGCCGCCATCCAGACACAGGTAGCACCTTCACTAGGGGCCACAGTGTCTCCTCGAACCATACGAAGGCGCCTGGCTGAAGGACAGTTGGTATCGCGGCGCCCATTACGTGTGCTGCCCTTGACGCCCACGCCTCCGTTTGGAGTTTTGCCGCGCACGAGGAAACTGGACTGCAGCGGAATGGAACCAGGTCGTCTTTAGCGACGAATCCAGATTCAATCTCGGCAGTGATGACAATCGTGTTCGTGTGTGGAGAGCCCGTGGTGAACGCTTCAATCCTGCCTTTGCTGTACAGCGACACATCGCTCCCACAGCTGGTGTGATGGTATGGGGTGCCATTGCCTACAATACACGGTCACCCCTAGTATTGTTCCGTTGCACCATGACAGCCCAGCGGTATGTTCATGAAATCCTGCAACCACATGTGTTGCCACTCATGCAACGGCTCCCAGGAGCCATTTTTCAACAAGACAATGCTCGGCCTCATACGGCAAGGGTGTCACAAGACTGTCTCCGCACTGTTACTACCCTTCCTTGGCCTGCCCGATCCCCAGATTTGTCTCCAATCGAGCATATCTGGGATCATTTGGGACGATGAGTTGGGCATCCCACGAGTTTGAACGAACTAGAGGCAAGGTTACAGAAAATATGGAACGAAATGTCTCAAGACATCATACAGAACTTGTATGACTCAATGACCCATCGTATCGCATCGTGCATTCGCGCTAGAGGGGGTCCAACGGAGTATTAACTCCTCCGTTCTTTTGCCTTTTTCTCTGAAATAAATTATCCTTTTTCTTTGATATTCTTATCATTTACTTATATCAAAGTAGTCCTTACGTATGTAAAGTTTCGTTTCAGTTTGACGACTCCTTCTTGGTGCGCTAATTTTTTTGTCCATGAGTGTATAATAATAAGGTATAATTATAAGGTAGGCTTATGGCCCCCTGATAATTAAGCAAAAATATGACAGTTCGATAGCATTCGTCGAGAGCGTTCCGTAGAGGTACTACATGATGGGGTTCGGACGAATGTAAAATTAACCGTCCCGAACCCGCGAACTTCAGCACAAATTCGGACCGTCATAACTCGGTCCCTAATTGTCGTGGAGAGATGTGGTTTGTACCAAACCACTCTGCGTGAATTCCCGATTCTTAAAATAACCGCGACTAGGATCATTCTGAAAATGATATTTTAGGGGGGGCTACGAGCTATAGGCTATTATATATGAATACAGCAACATCTGCCGTTCCAAACTGAAACCACGTCCTGGGGAAAAGAAACATCTGCCGGGGATCATTGAAATCCATCCGCTTTGTCACTCGACCCGGTTCCCACGAACAAACTGAAGCCGGCGAAGAGAAAAACATCTGCCGGGGCCTCCAAGCCAACAGCTGCTTTGTCACTCGACCCGGGAACACATCTGGCCACGAACAAACTGACGCCGGTGAAAAGAAAAAATATCTGCCGGGGTCATTGACCTCGGCATTGTATTGGGGCTGGCTCCGGTTTTGCGTGTCTTCTAACTGTCCACTATCGCTTAAATCCGCAGCCACACAGAAGTTAGTGAAAGAATGATTCTTCAGCAGCAGCCACTTCCACCTGATCACGTAGGCGAATTCATTGAAAAAAATGTGTAGGGGTGGTCATGTTTTGGCTCTTGAGTGTATTTGAATTATACAAACCTTTCCTTTTGAAAAAAAATCACATCTCGAAAAATTTCAGATGGGTACCGTGGCTCGACTATTTTTTGGACAGGCTGTGTCGACCCGGTAGCCTTCTACGTGATTCGAGTGCGAAACGGTGGGAATCGTGCCTTTTTACGTTTGGCTCCGCAACCCCCCCCCCCCAAAAGCAAAGCAAGGAATGTATGCAAAGAATTTGATGCCAAGATTTTACATAGTTTTTAGCATCGCGGTAAAAAGATTTAGAACGGGATGAAACTATATATAATATTTAGGTATAATTTTAAGGTAGGCTTTTGGCACCCCCTCATAATTAAGCAAAAATATGACAGTTCGATAGCATTCGTCGAGACCGTTCCGTAGAGGTACTACATGATGGGGTTCGGTCGAAAGTAAAATTAACCGTCCCGAACCCGCGAACTTCAGCACAAATTCGGACCGTCATAACTCGGTCTCTAATTGTCGTAGATAGATGCTGTTTGTACCAAACGACTCTGTGGGACTTCCCGATTCTTAAAATGACCGCGACTAGTAGCACTCTGAAAATGATAAATTAGGGGGCTACGAGCTATCATCAACACGGTGCCCACTGAAGAAAAAACATCTGCCGGGACCTCCAAGCCAACAGCCGCTTTGTCACTCGACCCGGTTCCCACGAACAAAGTGAAGCCGGCGAAAAGAAAAAAACATCTGCCGGGGTCATTGACCTCCAAGCGAACGGCCGCTTTGTCATTCGACCCGGTTCCTACGAACAAACTGACGCCGGCGAAAAGAGAAAAACATCTGCCAATTTAACGGCCGCTTTGTCACTCGAGCCTGAGCTGGTTCTCGATATCAATAACCGCGATACGGTTGCACTTTGAAG